>VDFB02264169.1:0-154372 GCA_007258455.2 Sequoia sempervirens | reverse complement strand
AAGGTAGTGAAAAAGCATGTGCCTCGTAAGAAAGAATAGTCTTTGCTCGGTGAAAATTGGGATGACACCCATGACAATAGTCTTTGACTAGTGGGAGTTGAGGATAGCACTCGTGGCTATATTTCAGTCACTTATGCTAGCAAATTTTTGAGTGGTAAAAGGTGGTAGGTTATGCACTTTAACCTGCCCTTAATTTCAAGCATATACCATACAATGAGAGTCATAGCCATAGTGCTCTAAGGCAAGTTTAAGCTATTTTTTAGAAGAAAATAGCATGTGTTCCAACTCACTTCATCACAAAATTTTATGGTTCCTTCCACATCTTTGTTGACAATTTTCATCTAGTTGCAAATTCAAAGGTTTGTTATAACTTCATTATAGGATTTCAACTACAAGTCTTTGGCCTTTTTGAACCCTAAGCAATTGATAGCTTTTGAGTTTGCTGATTGAAAAAATCATTCTAGTGTTTCATCTTCAATATGTTGTCCATTCAAAACCCTTTAATGCATCTAATTCTAATCAAGTCAGATTGATTAAATTTTTAGTAGATTCCTAATGGTGTCGGGTTTCAATACTTCAAAAGATCCATCAAGGTTGTCTCAAAGTCATAGTGGATGTTTATGTACAAATTGCAGTGGTTAATTTTAGCAATGGATATTCTACAATGTTATTCCCAAGCAATGGATGAAGGTATGTTTTAAAGCCACTTTACTTGATCATTTTAGATTATATTTATTTTAAGTTTCTTTCTTTTCACTCTTTTTACAACTCTAGAAGAGGTTGTTTAAATTTTTTTTTATAATATTTAATTATTATTTTCAAATCCCTAAAAGCATATCTCATTATACCTTTAAATAAATGGCACAATTTTTTCAAAATAAGAGTTGATGCTATGCTTATGCTACACAAATTGTTGTTCGAGTTGGTTATTTTGTATCTAGACTTATTATGTTGATAATTTCAATAAATAAATTCAAAGTAGATTGTATTAAGTCAAGCTTTGTATTGATGACATATGTCAATCTAAGTTGTGGCTCTGAATGCAACCTAGCTTTTTATTTCTTGAAATTTTGTTGTACTCATTCAATCTTTGTTTGCACTGAATAGCTAGTTCATGTTTTAGCTAGCTAGAAAATGTCACTTTTGTGTTGAGATTAGTTGTTTCATCTTTCATTTTCTAAAATTCTCATTTTCAAGGCACAACTATTAACAATTTGATGGATACATCTAAGGCGAAATTATAGGCATATAATCATTTTAATATTTGCAAAACCTACTCAATGAATCTTGTATAGAATCTATATTTGTATATCATCTATAGTTTTAAAGTCAATTTACATTTATTTAGATCTCAAGGAGCTTCCCCTCCAAATTTGAAAGTTTTAGCCCACACACTATCCTATTTTGTGTTGTCTTGCAAAAGGCAACTTAAAATGCTTTCTTTTGAAACGTGCAAATGCCCCTTTTGTGATGTGTGTGGAAAAATGTAAGCTTTGAAACTTCTTGTAGCCTTAACTCCAAACCTCCCTACAACCAATAATATCATATATGACACTATTAATTGGTAGGCTTCACTTAGTAGGTGTTACAATTCACATTGTGTTAATCTACTATAAACATTTGAGCAAAGACATGAACATGTTAAGAAAACCTTCATGATGCTCTAATATCAAATTGAAGGCATTCTTATGAATTTGTAGTATCACACTATAGAATTATAGTATGTTAGTTTGTGTGCTCAAAATGGAAACAACGACAAGAAAATGTTTGAGACAAGAATATAATGATTGCAATAGCTATGAAAACCTACAAAAGACAAACAAACACAAAATAAATATTTTGTTGATGCAAGATTTCTCTTGCATCACCTTCATGCAACCACAATTTGAGAGCATTCTTACTAAAGTTCTCAGCTTTAAGTAGCATGAGATTTGCATCCAAGTCGATGACGTTTGGAAGAGAGACATTCACCTTCTTAGCTCTCAAGGAATGCAACTAGTTCTCCACATAACTAGATCAGATGATAAGGTTGTCCAAACTTATCAAGGGAAATATCCTTGAGTCCATGGGTTACATGCAAAATGTTGTGGCAGCTAGGGAGCTCTATGTTTGAGTTGATTCCCAATCATATTCTATCTTCATCAAAATTAGCTTGGACTACTGACTCAACAATAGACAAGGCCCTTTCACTTTTTACAGGATGTATTTATCAGCCATGCTCCTCTGTTTTTTCTTTAATAAATTGTTGGTAGGCTGATGTGTACTTCAATTGATCATGTTGGGTGATGATCTCATATTGTTGGTGCTAAATTTCTATGTCATCATGAAGACGAGGAATCCCACTAGCTGACTTGAGAATGCTTAACTAAGCCAAATTTTTACATATTGCATCTTGTTCATGTCTATCAAATTATCAATAACTTTACTTAGTTGTTGAACGACATTGTCTATTCCATTCCTTGATAGATTAGTTGTATAAAACTTACATGGAAAGTAATAACTGATAGAGGTGAATGCAGTTTCATCATCTTGGTAACAAGGAGGGCATAACAAGAACTAATAATACCTTCATTTTTTAAATACATTTGTATGATGATTTTAGGTTTCCCCAAATAATCATACAGGAATTTCATTTCTTTTTTTGCCAGAGATTCCATATTTTGTGCAAAAAGCATGTTTTATTGGTCTGCCACAACATAAATTTCTTAAAACCATTGCACACCAATGCTTGGTGGTGTAGTTAATATCACATTTGGATCCCACCCAAGACCATTGAAGTTGGAGGTAATATTGATGAGTCAATGTTGCAACATCTCCCATAGTCTTGCTTTTCGGAGACCAGCTGCTTGGATCCTTTCACGGAGCAGTTTTTGGCTGAATGACATAATTCCTTGGCAAGGTGAGGTCATTTTGATTATCCAAGGCTACAAAAGTTAGTATGGAGATCAAGTGCACTCTTATTATATGATATGAGATTCCCTCACATCTCTACTGTTTTTCACATATTATGTGCATAGTTGACAAAAATGAACAATATGATTGGCATGGCATTAATATCAATAGTGAACCAAATTTTAAAATATTAATATCATAAACTGAAGGCTTGCTCTGATCTACTATAAATAATACGGCTACCCTGGGATGGACTGGAGCTGAATAGTTCATCTGCAAATATTTTGTCTTGATCTCCAAAACCCATCATAATAACATTACTTCTGACCAACAAATTAGGAATTAAAAGTTGAATAAAGCATGCATATCATGACCTATCAGCCAAGAAGATGGGTGGAATGAGGAAATGACTGAGGAAAAATATGCCAGCATTAATATTTCTTGAATGTGTAGAAATCTGCAAATCTAGTTACTGTTACATAACTCTAAGTTCCTAGCACACGGTAGAAAGTACTTTAAAACCAGTGGGTCATCCTATAACAGTCAAGTTCAAGAATCACCACAAAAATGACACATTCACAGCAATTATAGTAAATTTGCAACATTTTATACACTCAGGTACAATGATGGCACCTGCAAAGTTGCAGCAAAACTAAAAATTCACACAGCTAAAATGAAGACCTTCCACTGCAGCTAAAATGTGTTTAAAGTAAAGTTTGTGATAAATTAGAAAGGAGGCTCTCATATATAACTACAAGAAAACAAGCTTGAGAGTAAAGGGAAGCTCAAAAACTTTGGATGCAAGAAGACTCGGAGAAATCAATGGCTGCTTCCTTGGTCAGTCGTGTTGAGTGAGCTTTGACAGAAGAGTCCATATATAAATGTACCTACAGAATAACAACAAAGCATGTGAATGAGTATCATGCTAATGAAACAATGATTGTGTTTGATTTCCCTACTATTCTTTATAAAGAGAAGGATAAGCCACTAGCAAATCAATCTATCGGATTACATTAACTGGTATTTCATTGGTTTATTTCAATTTGGAAGGATAAAGATAAAATATATCTCCTATAAATCTCATTGTTATTAGGCACAAATAACAGAAGAATAATAATTTTAAATAGTTTTATCATGGCAAAGAGATACATTTACCTACCTGATAATTATCATAGGTGATCAGGTATTTTTAACAATCATAAAACAGGTATTTGTATTATACGATAGTTTGGAAAACAGTCATTACCTCAAATGTAATCATATTGGAAAATTCTAAAAATATGCTACCAACTTCGTATAGCCAATAGACATTGAGGGAAAAAAAAAACTCTTGAAGTAGCAGGATTAATATGCTCCACATTTAAGGGCTATTGCATTTTTTACTATGTAGAATGCTCTATGTGTCATTCCATGGTCTATGTTGCAGCACAGTCTAATAGTGCAAAATATCAGCTTGAATTGCAGCCCCCTTGTGCATTTGGCCTCATCTTTGCCCATTTGTCCAAATTTAACTAAGTATTGTTCCTCATTGCCCTCCATATCCCCATCAGTTGCTGAAAGTTGCAAAAAACCCAAAAAGTTCTACATCGGGGGTATTTTTTGGTCATTTTTCAAAGATAAGGTGGATTTTCAGAGTCTCCCTTCTTAGCATGCCTTTCCTTTGACTTTGGACTTTCTCATCCGAGCATCTCGACATGCTTTTTCTCTAACCCCCAAACTCAGACATTTTACACTATGTTATCTTTTGGAGTTAGAGTTTCAATCAATTTTTTACATGCATGCCTTGTGGCATGAATTTCTTAGTGTTAACAATCCATAACTCCCAATGTTTCCCTCCCTCCCTTTGTTTCCTTCATTCCATCAATTTGCATGATTTTGACAAACATTCGGACTTCTTTCATTCCCTTTCCACATCCTAACCTCCCACCCTCTTCTGCATCCCTGCCTTCTTCCTTTCCTGACTTCCAACCAAGTTTTATGTGCTTTTAGAAGTACAAAATTTCTGGACTTCTTCCCATTCCTTCTTCCTAACCTATGATCATTTCCAACAATTTCCCCTTTGAGCATTTTGCAAACTTGCGAGTTTCCAATGGACTCCTTTCATTTCCCCTCCACCTCCCAACCTCCAATTCCCCAATCATTTCTTGCATTCCTACCAATTCCCTTTTTGCAAAATCTTGTTGCACTTCCAGATTTCCTTCTTTTCTACCTCCACTTCCTTTCACCAATCTTGCACCAAATTTCCACAAAGTTTCCAATTGGCTTTGTCATGCCTTTCATTTTGTTTGCAGAGTTCCTTTGAAGCTTGAGATTTCTTACCCCCATTTTTACATTCTTTCCCTACATGCTTTCCCACATTACCTCCAATATTTTCTTACGAACTTTTAGTGGACTTCTGAACTTCCATTCAAACATCTCATTCCCTTGTTGAGTTCTACATCTCTCTCCTGCATTTCTCCACATTGCTTCCATTTTGTGGAGTTTCAATGGACTTGTAGACATCCTTTGTTATGTCCAGTCCTAACCTCCCATCTTGCATCAAATCCCCGCATTTCCTCTTGTTCACCTCAACCACTTCCCTAAATTCCCAAAGATGCCATTAATGACCCAATTTGACTTCTACAACTACTCTAGAAGAATTTTCTTGCCTAAAAACCAATGTCCATACCAAGGGCACGGATTTTCTTGCAATATCAACAATGGAAGATGAGAGGAACAATGCTGCCATGAATGTGGTGGGTGGAATTCTAGATGCTAAAGATCTTCATGCAAGCTCCAAACCGCCCATTCAATGGATCTTGTGGGGATTTCAACTTGTTTCACATGCCACATTTATGATATCTAGTTCTCGGGTGAATTCCTACAAGCAATCAGGCAACTGAACAAAACACTATATATACCAGTTCATTTGTCATTCATATAGTTGGTCAATTTTGCATTTCCATACGACTACAAGTGTTGAGGATTATCTAAGATTTCAACTCTTACACATCCGATTGCCTACAAAGCAACATGTTTTGTAAATCTCAAAGAGGTAGTAAATTTGAAACTGATGTCTATAACTAAATGTCTCCTTGACCATTTGTAGATCTTCAAGGGCACTTCTATGTGACAAATCATGACAACATTCTAGCATAAGGCTTCCTCTTGCTACATTTTCCAGTACGATAGTAATAAGGATTTGATAAATGCAACAACATTGGAAGTCATAGCAAGCATTGTTTGTAATGATCTCTTTTTATTGCATATGGATTTTTGAAGTTTGGAGATAGATTATTAAACATGTCCGGTTGTTTAATATAATTTCTCTGTTGCTATTTCAATATGTTGTTTTTCTAGATTAAATGTGACTCTGTAACCAAATGAATAAGGCACTGGCTCTAGAAATTTATGATCCACCATACATTCAAAACGAAAAATATTTTACACCAATAGCTTAGGAGTAGAACAACAATTTGTATGCATCTCATGATTCAGCAATTCAACCAAGGAAACATCTTTAACAGACCATAACTGCTCTTATCTTCAAGAGTCATGATTTGCATGCATATATCTTGCAATTGTGCAATGTTCATATTAGTTTAATTGAGGTTTTATATGCAGTAGGTTAGTCTTTGGTCTAGTGACAACCTTTGGGACCAAGTGTACATTGGGTACTACTATAACTCTTTCAATTTGTTTATCTTTAGTTGTGATTAATCTATTGAGAATACCTCTAGGAACATCCTCTTAGGTTTAGTCAAGCTTGAAATATGTTGATGCATAGAGTTGTAAGTCCTTAAAACTCCAAAGGTAAGCTTCTCTTGAGCACTAGGGGTATGAAACTCAAGAAGTCTTCACCCTTATGTTCAAGCAAGACAACTTTGGACCATTTTACTAAGGTGGGTAAGATCTTTGACTTTTGGCTTTGGTAGGCCAAGGGGAGCTTCCCTAAAGTGCTATTTAGACACAATTATAGGGAATGGACATGTACCTTGCCACAAACTATACCTAATGCATAGTATACTCTATTAAGATTGTCACTTTGTATCTGTATGATAGTTTGATAATACAAGATCCTAAACCTTCTTTAAGCATATGAACTACTATACAAAGTGTCTAAGGATATTGTTGGAAATATTGTTGTCATTGATGTCAAAGAGTGAACACAACCACTGCCATCATATTGCTGCTATGAAAGGAGGATCAATTTAGAAGTTATATGCAAAGAATAATTAAATAAAACTGGGAAATATTATTGTATTTAAAGTCAGAATTTTATCCTTATTGAGCTGACCCATATTGCATCATTTTGGTGCCCAATTTATGGCACTCATATTGGGTATTTTGCCCAGATTTTATGTGGGCCGACCACACATAGGATGTCGCCCTCTTTCAATGAAGTTAAAATTAAAGTTATTACTTTTATTTGGGCTGACCCCTCTTGGATGGATCGCCCACTTTGGGAGAGTCACCTCTCTTGGGTAAAGAGGTATTTGATGAGGTATAAAAGAAGATAAGTTGGAGATGTGAGAAGCAAGAATTTAATCCAATATCTTTCCATATACTATCAGACTTATAAGCAGATTTAAAAGAGATTTATGAGCAGATTTAAAGGAGATTTATGAGCAGACTTAAAGGATATTTATGAGAAAATTTAAAGGAGATTTTTTAGCAGATTTATAGCAGATCTACAAGCAGATTTTATGAAGGAATTTGACATGATTATCATGCTTTGAAGAAGCAATATTCAAGAAGACGAAATTTTTGTTCCTTTGGAGGTCAATGCCTCCTAATCGAAGAGATTGGTGTTTCTTGCTAAATTGGTGCTTAGTGGTGGGGAATAGTGTCTCCAGTGGGTTGGTGCCTACAAAGATTTGTAAAGAGAATTTTATTGTTGACTAGATTTGGACAGTAGATCCAAGCAGTCTTTTCTCTGTGGTTTTCTCCCGAAAGGGTTTCCACGTAAATCTTGAGTCTCTTAGTTGGTAGATCTTGTGTGATTGCTATTTTCACGTTGATTTTTAAATGAGTAAAATTTAATCTTATGTTGATTCACCTCTCTCGCCTCTCCCCTCTCCCTTATAAGTGTTTGTGCTCATCAAATATGTTCTCGATAGCCCCTAATGCTATTATACACATTTAGATATGTAATGTCCCCTTTTTCCTAGGATCTGTATCAGAGCAGTGGTTAGCCTACTATTTGGTTCTCGTAGGCTAATGAGACGTTCAGGGGACCCTTGGAGGGGATTTAGGGACTTCAGCAAGCTTGATGTTTCCATTCCATCATATTCAACTCAATGATCTGGCATATTGGTTGGTAGGCCTTACAGAAGCAGTTCGGGAGCTCAACAGTCAAACTTGCTATTTATAGTAAGTTACACCAGATTCAATGGTTTCACGCCAGCAGAGGGAGTTTGGTGTCAAAGGCACTCTCAGGAGGTTATACTCAGTTCTTTGTTGAGAGTGAGCATTTTTAATTAAATTATTAAAGTCACATCACTTTAACAATGTTTTTGATAAGATAAGCAACATTTACAGGGTGTTGTACCCTTTACACAGAAAGCCCAAAGGGTCGAAGTAAGAAGCTAGTTCAAACCAAAAATGAACTAGGAAGAGAGGACAGACCACACAGACACAGCTAACAAACAGTTGTCGAAGCAAAGACAAGGACTAGACAACCCCAGAATCTAAGGGGACTAATCTGACTCCCTTAACCCTAGGCTGCGAAAATGCGACAAATCGAGGGAGTCCCTTCTTCCTCAGCACAACAGACCAAGAAGACTCAAAATCCAAGTCCACCGAGCGAGGCGAGAGAAGCGGATCAACCAAAGCCACCAAGGGCAAGGAGCCACCACACTGTGGGGGTGACGGCAGTAGCACAGGGGAGGAAACAGGATCGAGAGAAAGACCATCAGAAGCAAGTAATGAAGTCCGGGTAGGCTCAAACAAAACAACATCAACAGATCGAGCCAGCAGAGGCTCCACGAGAAGGTTACCCGGAAGAGGAGCAGACACGGGTTCCTGAGAAGAAGCAATAGGGTCAACCTCCACAAAAGAAAGATCCAAAGGAGGAGTACACTTTAACAATATTATATTAAAGTGACTTTATAATTTAATGTTATAAAGTATTTTCAATAAAGTAATTTATGTTATGGCATTATAAAGTGATAAAGTAACTTTATTTTAAAATGTTATATTTTAAAAGTTACTTTATAATTTATTTAAGTGGCACAACTTTCAAAAAGGCCAATATTAATTAATTATACAAAAGGACAAAGTGGCATGGGTTTTTGAGAGAGGATTATTATTATTTTATTATTTCAAAAGTACAAAACCCTAAATTGGGTGTGGGGATTGGAGAAGGCTACAAGGAGAAAAGAACATCATTTTTTATTATCCAAGATTATTATTTGCAATCATAAAAGTTGAGCAACAAGGGTTTGCAAGTATGGAGTCCCAAGCTGATATGAGGATGAAAACCCTCGATTAGGACAGAGTCTACAGGTGTGGAAGATCACCCAAGGTCTCTTGTTTGGATGGTTTAACACAGAGATCATCATCTGAGCATTCACAAATTTACTTTGAAGTTTCATTCAGCATTTTCAATTTACATTAGCAGATTAGAATAAGACAGAGGTCATTTTCGGCAGTTGTACAAGACCTACCTGGCATGTTCCGGGTAATGAATCATATGTAATCTTTGAATCATTAATTAAATCTGGTTATTTATTTTTTGCATCTGTTTGGAAATTAGTTTATTTGCAAACATCTATGTTTTGTATTTCCTGGTTAAAACCCCAGATCAAAAGGGGTTATTACAAGATGTGGCAATGGATGAAACTTGAATCAACACAAACTAAAAATGATATTTAAATTTGTTTTTTTGGGTATGTTGGAATGATGGGAAGTTAAGCATGCAACAGACAGGTGCCTATATCTAGTTGGGCAAATAGAGTTAGGAAGTTTCAAACACAAAAGGATGCAATGACTAGAATCCACTTGCAAATCTAAATAAAGATATTGCTCAAGACTACACCTTCAAACCCTACGCATAGGCTAGGCTCTATGCATACAAATGAGAAGATGGATGAAATTGCAAAACATTAAAAGAATCTAACTTAGTAATTCATGGATAAACTCATACATTTTTATATTATTCTAAAAAGATACCTTACAAAAGCTTTGCAAGGATTTTAAAATAATCTAGCTAGCTAACTAATAAAAAATAACACCCAAAAATGCATATAATATACATAGAGACATTCAAATAACATCGGATCTACACATTTAATTTGTTCTTTAGAAATTACAATATCTCATTACACATTGGGGATAAAACCCATATCATTACAATACAAATATCTCAACCCTTTGCTAGAAATCAAAATCCTAATGGCATGCAATAGTTTTTTCCTTGTTCTTTCTTTGCAACCTATTTTTCCCTCTACTAAATAGTGGAAATCTGCAAATATATATCATTTGATGCATTCAAGCTACCTTGAGAGAAGAAACATGGCCACTTGCAATTGCAAAGCTCACCCATAATTGGTCACATCACCATCACATAGCCATGTACCTGGAAGTGTGTGGAAATCACTCTCTAGTCACGTTCATCTTCAAGCTCTTTGATAGCTCTCTACGATGTGCTTGAGGGAAAATAACATTGTAGCTAAATTCTTGCGAAAATTCATTGGAGAAGTGGGCATAACATTTTGAAGTAAAATGTAAAACTGTAATGTCCCCATTCTCGGAGTGACATCTTGGAGATGAGAACTAGCTAATTCATCATTCCCGCGAGCTAGCCATCTTGGTGAGGGAATGTTATTTTGGCCAAGAGAATTATATTTTGATGAGTTTGCTATTGGAGGTAAAAAGGGAATTATTTTTAATGAAGAATAAAATATACTATTTATTATATTGTATTATTATTTTATTTCCCACTTGCAATGCCAAAACAATTTTATTAAAAATAAAGGAGTCTAGGAGGGGAGTCATAAAGCAAATAAAATATTATTATATTCCCTAGGTGGTCAGCTCACTTTATAAGCAAATGAAATATTATTATATCTAGATGGTTGGCTCAATTAAAAGAAACAAAATCTGATTTCTTCCTAAGTTGGTCTTGGCTGGGGCGGTTAAAGGAAATATAAAAAGAAGGCTTCAAATTCATTTGAGGACATGAAGAATTGAATTGGCTTTTGCATTTGAGTTGTCTCTTGGCTGAAGATTAAAGTTCAGTATGATCAAGGTGATGATCCCTTGACTTTTTGGGTATGGAGATGGCCCCATTCCTATCTTGAGAGGTGGACATATTTAGTGTTCATCATTAGAGCAAAATTTAATGGCCTTTGGCCAAATTTTGATCATAGGAGAATTCAATTTGAGAAGGACCATTGGCAGATTTTTGTGAAGCTATTTTCAGTCAAGGAGTGAATCGATTTCATCATTGAGAAGGATGATTTTGGGGGATTGATTTCAGTCTTTGGAGAAAGACGATTCTGTTCTTGGAGGTTCGATCTCAGCTTGCTTGAAGAGGAAAAATTGTGGCATCTAGGCAAGAGTTGGCGTTGTCTTGTAGGGGTTCGATTTGGTATTAAAAGGGCAGATAAAAATTAATTGTGGCTCCACAGTTGTTCGCTGGTCTTCACCTATACCAGCCGCTGCCATTTGCATAGGGAGGACAACTTCTACAGGAGTTTCAAATTACTTCCAGTTCGATGCCATCACAGTCTAGGCGATTTCCAGGTTCATACATTGGCTGTAATCTTGCCGATATACTTGCATTGTAATAGGCTAGGTCTGATGGCTATCCTTAAACAGTGATATCATTGTATATGTTGTCATTGAATTTAAAGAGATTTGCATTATTAGTTGCTGTCATAACATTTGCATTTGTGTTGGTAGAAATCTCTCATACTTCATTGTAATCGCACCTATCTAGAGGGCGAACATTACCATATGATTTCAGTCATTGTAATCCATTACAATCATATGATATCAATATCATGAAGTTAAGGTTTGACTGCAAACTGTTTGTAGAAATGTCTCATTGTTGTAGGTGAACTTTTGAATGAGTATTTGTCATTTATATGCACTGGATAATACAAAAGCATCTTGCATATCATTTCTATTTCCTTGGTAGTTGTCTAGCATTGTTAGATAAGCATTCAAACACCATTTACATCATTCCAAACAAAGAACAAAGCAAACAGAAAACAATTACCAGCAGTTGTCAGCTTGCAAGATAAGTGTTTGTCAAAATTCCTAGGGCAGCAAAACAGAGATTTTATATCAGATTAGGCAAGGGTTCTTACAATAGTCTCAAAGCCAAGATTCTGCCAGCCTTTGGGTTTGATTTCAGTCCTATTTGATGCAACAAAGTGATAGGTACAAGAGATATATTGCAAAGGAAGAGAGAAAACACACACAATGGGCACATCCTTACCCCGAACAGGACACATTATCAGCTGCAATAGCAGCAAGACAGCGTGGTATTGAGGTTGCTTGAGCTAGCACCATGGGTGATAGGGGAGGTAGTCTACCAAGGCATGAAGCCAATAATTAAAAAAAGGGAAGCAACGGATATCATGAGAGGTATTGCAATAGGGCAGCAGCATGTAGCTGATGTTTTGCAGCAACTTACAGCAGCTATACAATAGATGAATACTCTTAGAAGACAAAATCATGAGCATGAAGACAATGGAAGTGTCGTTGGGACTCCAAGGGCACAAAGAGCACCTACTCATACCACCGATAGACCTTTGCAACCTACATTTGTGAGGAATGAACCAGAAGAAGAGAATGCTGAAGTAAATGAAGATGCATCATTCTCGGATAATGTCATGACTATGCAGGATGAATGGGATTTGTTACCACCACAAGTAAAGGAGCATTTGACCTTTGACTGATACATGAGTCAAAGGAGGGAGCACAATAGCAAGGCCAGATAGAAGGCCAGTGAATCAAAACAAGGACTTAAAACATGCCACAAGTAAACTCACACTTCCAACATTTGATGGTAGCGGAAAGATAACAGCAAGGGCTTGGATTCACAAATTGGATACCTTCTTAACCCTTCGACCTATGGGAAAGGACGAGGCAATCAAATTTGCAACCATGTATTTAGAAGGCATTGCATGCGATTGGTGGCATCATGGTTTGGTTACTCAAAAACCATGGATTGATTCATTCTTATGATGAGTTCAGCAGGAGTTTGATAGCACGGTTTGACATGAAGGACGTGGAAGTGTATTATAGGGAGTTGGCACAACTCAAACAAAGCAAACATGTGGAGACATACACAGAAGAATTCCAGAAGACTGTTGTTATGGTTCCTAATATGTCCGAGAGGAGGGTAGTCATGTTGTTTATTGAAGGTCTTAATGATAGGTTGAAAGGCATACTTAAGGCACTTAAACCTAACACATTGCAGGATGCTATTCAGCTTGCTTTAGACCTTGAGACTTCACCTACTTCATTGCAGCCTGCTAAGAAGAATTTCAAGAATTTCAAATCGAATCCAAAATCATTCAATAAGCCCAAGGTTACACCTTCTTCAGTGATCAACGATGACAAGAATGAGCTCAAGAGGAAGAAGCTATGCTTCACTTGCAAACAGCCATGGGAACCTGGTCATAGATTCCTTGGGAAAGGCAAGGAACATCTTATTGAGATCATATCTGATTTAGATGATGAGGAGATCCCTAATACAAACTCAAAGAGTGAGAAGGAGCATGAGAATCAGCCTCATATTGAGCCTATGGAGCATGATGATACTCAATAGGTTATCGTTGCTTCACTTTCAGGAGTTCCACGATATCATTTCTTTCGTGTGAAAGGAGTTCTAAATGGACAACGATTTATATGTTTGGTTGATAGTGGAGCCATGCATAATTTCATTGATGAGGGATTAGTGGCTAGGAAAGGTCTTCATGCAGAGGAGTTTCCAGGATTTCAGGTGACAGTGGCCGATGGGTTTGGCATGAGTTGTACCAAGAAAGTTTCACAACTAAGCATATAGATGGGAGATTACACATTGACAGATGACTTCTATGTGCTTGGTTTGGGTGAGATAGATGTGGTGCTAGGCATCTAGTGGCTTCAGTTTCTTGGGAGGTATGTTCAGGACTTTCAAAAGATAAGAGTTAGAGTTTGTATCAGATGGGAAGAAAATCGTGTTGAGGGCTTTGTCAAATGGGAAGCCTAGAGTGGTTTCAGCCAGGAGGATGGAGACATGCTTGGTTTGGGTGAGATAGATGTGGTGCTAGGCATCCAGTGGCTTTAGTCTCTTGGGAGGTACATTCAAGACTTTTAGAAGATGGAGTTAGAGTTCGTATCAGATGGGAAGAAAATTGTGTTGAGGGCTTTGTCAAATGGGAAGCCTAGAGTGGTTTCAGCTAGGAGGATGGAGACATTATTCAGGCATGAAGATGTGGTGTGGGCAGCCCAGTGCTTCATTTCATCTAAATCTCCTTCTAGTGATACACCTCATCATCATGTGGATATTCAGAGGGTTTTGGATAAGCGCAATAATGTGTTTAGTGACATACCCCCTAGTTTACCTCCTGACCGTGGATTTGAGCATATTATAGAGTTGGAGGAGGGCTCTAAGCCCGTCATTACAACACCATACAGACATCCTAGGCACTTCAAGGAGGAGATAGAGAAAATAATTAAGGAGTTGCTTGGGATGGGGCATATCCGACCTTCATCTAGTCCCCTTTGCTTCTTCAATTGTCTTGGTGAAGAAGGATGGGACCTTGAGAATGTGCATTGACTATAGCGCCTTGAACAAAAGGACTATCAAAAACAGGTACCCTATACCCAGGATCATGAGTTGCTAGATGTGTTACACAAGACCGTGAATTTCTCCAAGATTGATCTCAGATCAGGATATCATTAGATTCGTGTCCAAGCAGAGGATGTTCACAAGACAACATTTAGATGCCACTTTGGACACTATGAGTTTCTTGTTATGCCCTTTGGACTAACTAACGCGCCTGCTACATTCCAGTCTCGTATGAATCGTATATTTAATAAGCAGTTGCATAAGTTTGTCTTGGTATTCTTCAATGACATCTTGATATACAACAAATCTTAGGAGGAGCATCTTCGACACCTAAATGAGGTACTTGGTATTATAGAGGTTTAGTCATTGTTTGCGAAGGCGTCCAAATGTGAGTTTGGACTTAAGGAGATTCTTTATTTGGGCCATGTGATTGGGGTTAATGGTGTACAAGTTCATCAGGAGAAGATCCATGCTATACTGGATTGGCCACCACCAAGGAACGTTTCAAACTTGAGAGGGTTCTTGGGACTATGTAGTTACTATAGGAGATTTGTAAAGGGGTTTTCACAGTTGGCAACACCTCTTCCAGATCTTACCAAGAAGACGGCATTCAGTTGGACAGATGAGGCACAGGCAGTATTTGATCGGCTCAAGGATGTTATGAGTTCTTGTCCTGTGTTGGCATTACCTAATTTTCCTCAGCCTTTTGTTCTTGAGTGTGATGCTTCAGGAGAGGGCATAAGAGCCGTATTGATGTAGAATCGTCATCCCATTGCTTATGAGAGCAGGAAACTACGAGATGCAAAGAGGCTATATTCCACCTATGAGAAGGAGATGTTGGCCATCATGCATGCATTGGCCAAGTTCAGACAGTACTTAGTGGGTGGCAAATTTGTGGTTAGGGCAGACCACAACAGTTTGAGATACTTCTTAGAGCAGAAGTACCTTAATGAACGGCAACAAAAATGGGTCAGTAAGATATAGGCCTATGATTTTGACATTGAGTATGTTAAGGGCAAGAAGAATGTTGTTGTCGATGCACTTTCTAGGAGACCTACCCTTTGGCATGCGAGCTCGTGGATGGACGGATTCAGGATGATAGATATCAAGTTGTGGATGATGTGATCTATTATAAGGACAGGATATTCCTAGTATCCGAGTCCAAGCTCAAACAATAGATATTACTAGCCATTCATGATACACCTACAGTAGGGCATCCAAGTTTCTTCAAAACCTACAGACAGGTCAGAGAGAGATTCTCATGGAAGGGTCTCAAGGATGATATCATGCAGTATGTTAGGGAGTGTTTGACTTGTCAGCAAAACAAGTGTCAGTATACTTTCCCAGCAAGACTTTTACAGCCATTGCCTATTCCAGAGCAGAGGTGGGAGAGTATATCTATGGATTTCATTACGGATCTTCTGAAGGTTCTTGGACGAGATTGCATATTTGTGGTTGTTGACAAGTTGACCAAATATGCACACTTCTATGCTATACCATTTGATTATTCAGCTCTACAAGTGGCAGAGTTGTTCTTTCGAAAGGTGTTTCGATTGCATGGCCTCCCTTAGACCATTGTTAGTGATCGGGATAACAGGTTTCTCAGTGCTTTTTGGAAGGAGCTTTTCTGATTAGCTAGTATAGAGTTGACACCGAGCACCAATTATCACCCTCAAACAGACGGGCAGACGGAGATTGTCAATAAAAGGGTTGAGGGTTATCTTCGCAATTATGTTGCAAGGTAGTAGCGTGCTTGGATTAGGTGGTTGTACTTAGGAGAATATCGTTATAATACCACCTATCATATGTCGATTGGCATGTGTCCATTCAGGGCGTTGTATGGATATGATGTATTATCTTTCGTGGACTTAGCTTTTGATGACAGTAGAGCTCCTAGGGCCAAGGAGTTATTGCAGGATACTCAGGACATCCTTAAGGTACATAAGGATAATATTTAGCAGGCACAGAATCAGCAGAAGATGTATGTTGATAGACACCGTGTGGAGAGGACGTTTTAGGCATAGTTGTCGAGAGACGCGTCTCCCCCCATCAGAGACACGTCTCAGAGACCGGTACCGTCTACGGAGACGTCTCCAGGAGGTTGAAGACTTCCGCCGAAGTTTCCCAAGTACCCTGTCGTCTCCTACTGCAGAAAACGACGTCTCTCGCTAAAATACCTAAAAAAACTTTAAAGTTTAAACATTTGAAACTTTAAAAATTAAAGCATAATGTATTTGACGCGTCTAGGAGTGATTAAATCATTGTTTTGAAAGTTCAATGTCATCATATTTTCAGATTTTCTATAAACTACTAATTTTATTTTTAGATTTTCTATAAATTATTAATGTTTTTTTTTAAATTTATATTAAAAAAAAATGGCGTCTCCAAGTACCCCCGTCTCCTATTTTCAAAAAAAAGTCGTACCAATACCAGTCTCCTGTACCAGAACCAATACCAGTCTCGCGACAACTATGGTTTTAGGTAAATGACTTGGTTTTCTTGCGACGTTTGCCATATAGATAGAGCACATTGAAGAGAAGTGGTGTAGAAAAGCTCAAGCCACAGTTTTATGGTCCCTACAGGATTGTGAGGAGAGTTGAGGAGGTAGCATATGAACTTGACTTACCAGCAAGCAACAGGATCCATAATTTTTTCATGTATCATGCCTCAAAAAGGCTTTGGACTGTAATGTCCCCAATTTTGCGTCAGCATTTAAGTTGAGTAATTAATTCAAGTTGTTGAAAAAAGTGAATTATAAAGGACAACTTAAATTAATGATGCAAACTAAATTAAATGGAAAAATTAAATAAATTATTTAAGTTACTTTAATAAAAAAGAGAATTCTCAAATGAATTGAAATATAAAGTTAGAAAATAAAAGAATGAGAATTCCAACAATCACCAAGAGTTACAAGGAGGAGTTGAATAAAAGAATTGAAGGAGTTCATTTCTGTAGGTTGAATTTGGTTTTGGTAAAACAAGGATTTGGCTGGATATTTTCCAGAACTTTGTGAGGATAGATTTCTCTTCTCACAAGGATTATCATCTTCGGAATTGAAAGATATTCTTTGGATGATTTGCTGACAGTTCTACTTCAAGGGCTGTGTTGGTGCTTAGATTGTTGAAAGTAATGAATTTATGAAGTTGTGGTATATGAAGATAATCCTAAAGGTGATTTTTACTTTCAAATATACAGTGCAGACTGCAGTATCAAATTGATAGTTGTTGAGGATATCGGTTTTGTATTTCCAAATTGGTTGGTCGATTCCTTTGTACATTCAATCAAAAAAGCATTGGGATTGATGTGAATATTTGGAGGAATCATGCTACTTCAAACAATCGTTCAATGGGTAATTAAAAGAATTGTCGTTCTGGTTCCTTATAATTCCAAAAAACTGTTCATATTTGGCAATGTTGGAAAGAATTGTAATTCTAAGAGGCATGTGATGTCCCCGCCTCTTTTCTAGGAAAAAAGGCAATTGAAATTAATTAATTAAATATTCAAATAGTCCTCTATCTATTTTTAAGGCTTTTGAAATATTTAATTAATCATTATTGGACTTTATTAAAGCTATTGATAAATGATAAATATTTGAGACTTTATAAAGTCTTAATTCCAAATTAAAATGGACTATGTTGCCATAACGCAAAAATGAATCAGTTGCCATAACGGAAAGGTGTTGGTCTTTCTTAAGGCATTTTGGGCGAATTCGGAAAGGATCACGGATTTTTGATTATTGTTGGTTTTGGTATTGGAAACCTGAGAACGAAACTCTCAGTGTTTGTCGCCATTGCTTGGACGAAAACCCAGCGTGGCAGTTCATAGTTTCATGTTTGGTTTCTATCATTGGAGCCGGAATTGCAAATGATGGAGTATTAGAGGTGATGGAGAATTTATCATTGGAAAAGATGTTTATTCTGTATGTTGGTCGATACAATACACATTCTCAGTTTT
Organism: Sequoia sempervirens; assembly: GCA_007258455.2. Taxonomy (NCBI): domain Eukaryota; kingdom Viridiplantae; phylum Streptophyta; class Pinopsida; order Cupressales; family Cupressaceae; genus Sequoia; species Sequoia sempervirens. Next base: position 135,756 of record VDFB02264169.1, on the reverse strand, counting down.
TGTGATCGTGTCTTTCACGGGCCTTAGATTTACATTGAACAAAAACATTTTATTGCTATGCTGTTTGGAAGAGTATGAACTGGTCATCTCCTGACATTTGATGAATGCTAACGGGACTAAGGGAGTCTGCCATCGTCGCCTTTATTTACTGTCGTTCAAGATTTTGCATAACGATGGTATTCTATATGCGTTGTTCATTCATTCCGTTATCGGGATTACTCATCTCTTGGAGCTTCTAAGTATCCTTGTCTAGCCGAATAATCTGAGACCATCATTGACACAGGAAGCACTTGTAAACAGAAGACCATTCCCACGCCAGTTGCATATTATTCCAGCATGATACCCATACGGGCACTGTGTTGAGTTATCCGGTTCTTATGTTCCCATTTGTGCATATCTGGAAATATTGATTGTGCCGTTGATGACGTCTCAGTATATTATTGGTGTGATTGTGCATACATCCTCTGTTGGTGTGGGGTTGCTCTGCTTGGACGGGAACACCCAGTCAGGTATCAGTTTTAAGTTTCTGTACATACTGGGCAAATCATGATAAAACGGGTATGTAATTACCGAATATTATAATCCATGTTCCTGCATCAAATATACGATGATGAATAGAAAACAATAATGTTTCCTGCGTGTTTGGTCCTGATGAATAAAATATGGACATCTGTTCCTTTATATCTGTTTATGTATTTGGAGTCGCCCAGTTTATATATAAGTGCAAACCAAAAAAGATTAAAGGAATCTTCTGAGCCTCTATTCTAGAGGTATACGAGTTATCATATATGATGGTCTGATGTCAGATATTGAATATAAACATTAACGGCTGGATACAGCAACAATCTGTTCATTTTCAATTGACCATTCTGCATTTCTTAATAGAAATCTGCTTTCGGGTGGAGGCAGTTCTGTATATCTTTTCTGGCTGTATTTTTCAACGAGTAATATTATTGAAGTTTCTGCTTATTCTAATCACATATGTTGTGCATCCCGAGTTGGCAATAGTTAGACACTGATGTTAGTTTGAAGTTTCACAGTCTCTAGTTGAAGAAGAATGTTGAGTTTCCAATAAGAGTTTGCAAATATTCGTGGATTTTAACCTGCATATACCAGAAGGCATAGATTTAGTTTGACAAATAACATTGTTAAACTTGTGAAACCGATAATAATCCTGGCTTCAGAGGTCGGGGTTATTACAAGGCACCAAGTATCATATGATTGAACGGAATCCTCTACATCACAGTAGATAATTCCTTAAATGATATTTCCAGACAACTGTGACTTGTGATTTCACAGGAGACATGAAGCTTGCATCTTTCCTTGAGGATTGGCGAGCTTTCCATTTCTTTGAAGAAACTGCAGGAGCCATAAGTGGAATCATTAATTTATGTTCAGGACTAATCTATCAAAGCAAAGGTTATTCCAGTGTCGTTGAAGAGGGAAGCTGCAAGATACTATCAAATGATCTTTTAAGAGGCATCAATTTCAAACAATGAGCTACTGGTAATTTCTTGGTGAATCAAGAGCAGCTACCTTGTTTTGCGAATATCAAAGGGAGTGGATGCAATGAATAGTGAGTTTGGCGAACTGAAGTTACTCTGAGGGAACGTGTATTTGCACAGTGATGTATGTATCTACCAATCATTCACAATAGCTTGAAGGGAACGATTTATCCCGGTGATGTTGTTTGATACTATCCAAAATAGAGGATTGGAGGTTGAGGAAATATTAAATTTCATATCGGATCTAACTCACCATACTGTTGTTACATTCAAGATTCACCAACAAAGGCATGAGACCGATTGAAATTTAGGGAAGAACGACTTTGAGAAGAGTCGCTTGAAGTTTCTTACTGTCGCTGCTCTTGGTGAACGTTCCTATCAAAGAACTTCTAGCATGTCGAATATGTGGTATAGAGAGTATCGGGAATTATGAAAAAAAGACATGTACAGCTTGGGAGGATATCGCCACTAAGAATGGAATCGCATAAAGTTTAAAACTGCCGCCTCTTTCAAGGAGTTGTCATGGCAATTGATTAAAATCACAGCTCTACTCATCCATATACATCATTGCATATTTGATAAGAGATGAAAATACTTGTAATGTCCCCATTTTAGTCAGTTATCAGGAGTAGTTGAGTTAGCCTATCTCTTAGACCCTCGTAGGCTGACAGGACTTGGTTAGAGGGTGTTCGTTTTGGTGAGTATTGCCATTCCCACCTCTTTCACCTCAATATTGGTACCCGTGCAGGCAGATGGAGATCAGTGATCATCAGCTTTTGACGGCACGACATTATACTGAGTTTGGAGGAAGTTATGAGTATTTCAGTGGTTATGTATTTAACTTAAATAATTAAATATAAAGTCAATTTGACTTTATAAGAAAAAACGCCACTTGATTATAATATAAAGTAATAAAAGGTTACTTTATAAAGTGATATTAAAATCACTTAAACACCCAGGAAAGTGCGCCCAAGTATTTTTGGGGAAACTATTGAGAATAAGTTAAAATACATTTAAATGTATTTTAAAGGAGGAAATCGTACTTTCTTGGATTGTGTGCCTTTTTGTGAGTATAAGGCAATGCATTGCAAGTCAACCTAATATCTGATTATCATTTGACATTGCAATTTCTTATTTTCTCTGTGAATTGTCTGAGGGCAAGGGTTACAAAGAAACTTCATTTAAGAACGAGAAATCTTCATTGGATCTGTGATTGTGAGGCTATGAGACACCAGCTAAATGAATGACATTGATGAGAGCTTCAATCAAAAGTTCTTCTGGGTTTGATCAGAGTATATTTGTTCAGTTATTCAGTATACAATTGCAGGAGAGGGTTTACACTTGGATCACCTTCATCTTCTCCCACATTTGTTTCAGTATCTTGCAATAGCTAGAGGTCGTACATCTCCTTGCTTTGGCGTGTTCCCTAACAAGAGGCGTGGTGATTCTTGAGACAAAACGCCTCCCTTTTGGTCTGTTTCTCAGTTGGATCTTGTTGTGACCTTTTCACACATCGCCCCATTGCAAATGGGGACCCCCTAATTTTTGCTTCGTTTGGGTCTTTTGGCTTGATTTTGGTTGGTTTTCCTATTGTCTGTCTCTTGTTTTGTCTATCTTTCTAGGGATGTGCCCGTCTGAATTGAAATTTTGGCTAAGTTTGAGAAATCAAGGTTTGCTTTCTTCATGCCAGTTTGAAGTTGATTCGAGTGAGCAAATTGAAATCTGAGCCTGACACTACATCCAGAGCACCTTAAGCCGCTTGCCATCAAACTTTAAGCTAAATCTGACAACTTGCTATTTTTAGCAGTCCAGACTTCAGAGGCTATTTCAAGGGTTTGCATGTGAAGTTTCAAATGCATGTCTGGAGATTCTTTCTGGGTTTTTCAAAACCTTCGCGATGGTATAACATGCAAATCGAGATGTTGACTTTCAATGATTCAGGCTTCAGAGGCTATTTTTGGGGTTTGCATGCGAAGTTTTTCGATGCATGTCTAGAGAATATTTCTGAGTTTTCTGAAACCTTCGCGGTGATGTAACATGCAAAGCAAGATGATGACTTTCAACGATTCAAGCTTCGGAGGCTATTTTTAGAGTTTGCATGTTGGAGTCTTCAACGCATGTTTGGATATTCTTTGTGGGTTTTTCAGGAGCTTCACAATGATGTAACATGCAAACCAGGATCAAGACCTTTTTTGCAGAGTTGTCTTCGAGAGCAAATTTTAGAGTTTGCATGCAGGATTTCTCAGCGCATGTCAACATATTCTTTATGGGTTTTCCAAGAGCTACACAACAAGGTAACATGCAAGCAGAGTTGGTCACTTTTTCAGACACTATTTTTAGCAGGATCACTCTAGTAGCTAGCCAACACTTCAACGTCACTAACAGAGTGACATGCAACAAAAACGGAGTCAAACGGATATCATTTTAGCAACATGCAAGTCAAATTAGGGTTTCCAACTTAGGGACCTAAAATGAGGGGTCAAACACCAAAATCTTTGAAAACTGATGTATCCCATTGCGATCAGTATCTTTCAAGGAGTCCACTAGTAAAATTTGAAGGCAATCTAAGCACTTACTATTTATAGTAAGTCACTTCTCAAACAAGCTATAAATAGCAGGTCAACATGAGACGCCAGTGTGAACAGGCCAGTCAACCCATGAGGATCACGTCAATCAGATTTCAAGTTAAACGGAGTTGCAGAAGTCCTGAAACCAAGCAGTTACTATAAATAGTAAATCACCTCCAGAAACAGGCTATAAATAGCAGGTCGACACAAGATGGCAATGTGAAGGGGTCAATTAGATCATGAGGATCCGGTGGCAAAATTTCAAGTTAATCCAAGTTGCAGAAGTGTGAGAACCAGAGTATTTGCTAAAAATAGTAACCCAGAGTAAACAAGGGCAGGCGAGCATAAGGAAAAGTGGTTAAGTCTGAAAATGGAAGTTCATTACCTCAAATGCACCCAGTTTGGGGAGGCATGGAGAAAATTGTTAAGTCACAGTTGGAATTCCTGCAGGACCCCTCAAATGCGCCCAACTTGAGCAAGTGATTGAAAATTTCTAAGGCATGAGCAAACTAGAAGTACCCCTGTCAAAATGCGCCCATCATGTGGGGAGGAGTTGATAAAAAAATTCTAATTCATTCAAAATGGAAGCTCAGCCTCCCAAATACGCCTTAAAAAGCTGAAGATGGATGAAAATTTTGCTAAGGCATGAAAAATGGAAGCTTTCCTAGGTAAATGCGCCCAAGTTGAGAGGAATGGCTTGTGATTTGACTAAGTGTTGAAAATTGGAAGCTCAGCCTGCTAGATGCACCTAACCTTGAAGAGATGTGGTGAAAATTTAATTGAGTCCTCAAAACTTGAAGCTCCTACCTCCATATGTGCCCAAGGAGAAGAGGGGCCTCGAAATTCTTCTAAGTGTTTGAAACTTGAAGCTCAGCTAGCCAAATGCGCCCAAGAGCTAAGAAGGCTAGGGGAGAAAAAAAAGTTTAAGTGTTGAAACTTGAAGTAGGCCTAGTTAAATGCGCCCAACTTGCATGGAGAGCTTGGAGAAATGTTAAGTGTTGAAAAGTGAAAGCTTAGACCTCTACATGCGCCCTTGAAGAGAGAGATGCTTGGAGATTTTGCTAAGTGTTTGAAATTGGAAGTACCTCCATATGCGCCCAACAATCTTGAAATATTCCCATTAATTTTTTCCCAAAATTAACATTCAAATCAGCAACCAAACGCTGATTAGCATTAGCTCCAAAATGTAAACCAGCAAAGAAGATAACTCTAACCAAGAATGTTCACCAAGGTCCCAATGTGGGCGAGGTGATAGCATATGGTCAGAGGATTGTTAGGCATAAACAGAGCTGAAAGTACAATTCATCTGCAGGTGCAGGCATCCACAAGCGATGGGAATACTCCACTTATTCAGTGGGTGAGTTTACAACAATTATTATGCGGCAAGCCAGCCTTTAAATCCACTCTTCCACTTATTAACATGGGGGGAATACTGTCCACACCACTTATAACGTGGGGGGAAATTACAAACAAGATATATGTTTATTCTAAAACTCAACCACTCAATTGTGGGAGTGTAAAACAGATATAAAATTGCAGCAAGTAAAGGAAGAGTTGTTAGTACTACTAACTAGCTTTACAAAGAATAAGAATAGCTGCAAATAGAATAGATAATCTTGCAAGAACATTAAACAGTTAGAGTATCACTTCCTCTAACATTTACAATGATATAAGATGAAGAATTGAAGCTCAAACCAGCAAGTACAATTATTTAATAAGTCTGATATAGAAACAATGTTAACAGAAAATCAGAGCAGCAACCTGTACATCAATGAAATACTCATAACTCTTTCAAATTACCTCTGAATGAGCTGAAACGAAGTGCAATGACTCACTAGGAGGTTGGCGCCCAATTTGCAATGATAAAACAGCATCTAAACTCAGTGATTAATTTATGCACAAATCCCAATGCTCTCCAAAAAGGTACGGCCTCCTTACAAGGGCGATTTTTGCTTGATAAAATCTAAAACTTGGAATTAAATTCTGATAACCTCCAAATATGGTCGCCTCTATCATAAAAATGCAATGATCAAGTACCCAGAACCAAATAAAATTCATACTAAAAGCTATATACAAAAATCACTTTCAGCCATGATAAACCAGCAACATGAAATCTGGAATAATCTCACCAAAACTCCACAATAATGCTCAATATGTACTTCTGGATGAAGCACACTCTCAGTCCACCACCTAGGGAACCATAGTTTCAGGCCCGAAGAGTGGAGTAAATTTGCTAAGCTATCCCTTAGCCGGATTCTGGATTCATTCTAGCAACGTAACTTTGCTCTTAAAAAATATGCATAATCAGCTCATCATAAAACATCAATATATAGGCTTTAGTTGGAAAATGAAGCAACAAGAGACTCTTCAAATTCCAAGAAGTTGAATCACTTCAACTTCCAAGAGGGATGCCACCTTTTAGCAATTTACTTTTTAAAATATTAAAATATCATTCAACTTCCCCCTTAGGCGTCCATTTCCATAGTGCAACAATAAAGCATTTATTAAATAATTAAATGCTCACTTGACCCCTTAATGTCCCCTTCTTTAAAACAACTTGAAGTCATCAAGCCTAGGCGTGGGGTACAACTTCAAGACATAAAAATTGACTAAGTCTGAAACTCAGTCCAAGAAGATAACCAAATAAAATGCCCAAGCTGCAACTGATGAATTGCTAAAAATAGCAAACTGACAAATGCCAAACTGAACCAAGTTGATGATGATGCTTCTGCCAAAAATGAACTTACTAAAAATAGCAAATGCCAAAAATAGTAAGTTAACTTCAAAATCAACAGAAAGCCAAACTGACCAACCAAACTGAACTGCAACTGATTGAGTTGCTGCTAGAATAATACTGCCCAAAGATAAACTTACCAAAAATAGCAAATTGCTATAAATAGTAAGTTTGCAAAACCTCATCTGTACGCCAACTGAGCAGTAAACAAAACTTACTAAAAATAGTAAGTGTTTCCAAATATCATTTGAGCACAAACTGGGCAGCCATCATGACTTCCTATAAATAGTAAGTCCCCGGAAAGGATGTCAGAATCAGATGCATGTTACATCACCCTGGAGGTCTCTGAAAACCTAGAGAAACCCACAAACCTTTTACATGCAAACCCTCGAAAAAGCATCTGAAAGAGGAAACCCTAATTTTCTGCTTCAACTTAGCCTACGGATTTCCGAAAATAGGCTAAATCCAATTGAAGAGCGTAGGGCTAAAATGGGGACATTACAAATCCATGATGACTCAAAATTCTTCTAAGGCAAGAAAACTTGAAGTAAGGACCCCTAAATGCGCCTTGACTTGGAGATGCCATTGGAAAAAATTCTAAGGCATGGAAATTAAAACCACAACACCCCAAATGCGCCCAGAAACAAGAGCAAGGTAAGAAATTTTCTAAAATGAAACTAGAAGGGATGAAATATGCCCAAGTGCCAGGAGGTTGGTTTAAAAACTTTTCTAAGGCAATAAAATGGAAGTACAGGAAGCTAAATGTGCCCTTGAAAGAAGGTGGCTATAAGAAATTTTCTAAGTCTGGAAAATTGAAAGTACAACCTCCTAAATGTGCCTAAGCTTGAGGGGCGGGTAAGAAATCGCCTAAGTGTTGAAAATTGAAAGCTCAAGGGTGGAGATGCGCCTAAATCAAGAGGTGGAGATAGAAAATATTCTAAGTTTCACAAAATGGAAGTAGAGGTCCTTAAATGCGCCTTAGCAACCTGAAGCAGTGGAAACTTTTCTAAGTGTTGAAAATTAAAAGTGTGAGGGTGGAAATGCGCCTAAGTCAAGAGGTGAAATTGAAAAGTTTCTAAGGCGTAGCAAAATGAAAGTTAGACCACTCAAATGCGCCCAGAGTGAAGAGAGATGCTTTGAAAATTTTCTAAGTAATGAAACTAGAAGACACACCTAGATGCACCCTATCAACTGGAGATATCAAGAAATTTTTCTAAGTGTTTGAAAATGAAAGTGCACAGTGTCAAATGCGCCCTAGGAAGGTTGAAGGGTAGAGAAATATCTTCAAGGAAGAGAAATCAAGGTGAGAAGTTTTCTAAGGGAGAAATGAAACACCACCATCCCAATTGCAACATCAAGATAAGAAATTTGCAGAGTCCATCAAATCCGCCCATGATGAAGGTTGTAAAGAAGGAAAAGTCTACGGGAGAAAACAATGAATGAGGCCAATCAGACCTTGGAAATCAAAATGTCAGGATTAGGTAAGTGAAATGAATTTATACTATAAAGCGTTCTGATGCTCTTCTCTTTATCTATTTTGCAGGATGAATGTCGGGGCCAGAGCACGATGACTCGAAGCAATGAAGCAAGTAATCCAAGATGATATTACAACCTTGAAAGGAGATAAAGTTATGTGTTTCGAGCTCCTCCACGAGATCTCAGTTGCACCCAAAACATGAAGGAAGATGTTGGAAGAAATGGCTAAGTGTTGAAACTCCTCCACATGGATCTGAATGTGCCCAACTTAGGTGAAGAAATGCTCGAGTCCAAGACCGGAAAATCCTTCAAGATCCGGATGAAAGAAAAGATGAAGTACCAAGCGTTGAAGATCATCCTCAGGTACTAAAGTATACCTAAGATGCAGCGGTAGCAAGGAGAAAAATCACCATCAAACAAGAGAAAGAAGTTGCAATCTTGGAGTTTCAGGTTGAGAACGTGCCTGCCATGCCGATTGAAGCTATGTTGGCCAGTTTGCAATCAGAGAGAACAGTGGGAACGCGTTCCTGGACGGGAATCTTCTAGAAAGGTGTTGGACATTAATTGCTCATTTATTACCCCACTCTTATTGGTGGCAGTTTTTAGGGTTAGGGTTTATGTGGCTCAATCTAAGCCCTTCCTTGTAATTGAATCTGAGCGGTCCATTGGACTAGGCCAACTATAAAAGCGCCCCACCCCCCTCATTTGTAATTCATTAGAGTAGAGATTAGAATAGAGAGACAGCTAGGTGATAGCTTAGTGATAGCATAGTTTGATAACATAGTATAGTTTGGAGAAGAAGGAAAGTTTTTCCTTTGAAAACTTTGTAAGAAATTGTTGTGAACACTCTCTCAATAAAAAGAGTTTTCGTTGATGATGATTCTGTCTTTTGTTGTGAGCAACTAGCAAGGTTTCTTCATCCTTTCGATTCAAGTAGAATCTTAAAGTAGAATAAATTTCATTTCATGCAAGTAGATGCTAGTTGTGGAATGTGGCGTTTGATTCGAGCAAGCTTCGTCTATCCATACCACTAGTGTGTTCGCTGATGGTGAATTCGCCTTGTGTGGTCAACTGGGACATTGCAGATTTAACTTCATTTGTGATTCACATGTTGGTATGCGTCGTTGTGACGGTGTCTTCGTGTGGAATTATGATCTGAATACCTTTGGTTACTCCCCTGAAGATTGCACCAGTTTTGTGGAGGTTGTCCGAAGCGAGGCAAAGCAAAGCTCGGTTGAAGTCTGCGAGAATTGATCGCCATGTCCCACGCCTTAGAGTAGATTAGAACCTTCTTATCCCTACCACCATTTAAATTCAGTACTTTTTGGTTAGTTTAGGAAACAAGAGCTTTCTAGACAAACCTTTCAAACATTCAAATTCCTTTCTCCACTGTTGAACAATTTTATAAGTCCCCTTGAAATACCAGCAAAATCACATCGAGCCAATTGAGACTATCCACTGCGTGAAGGAACCTTGGAGTTGAATGCATGATCTTTCTAGCAATCTTAGCATGCAGGAGATTTTGTTCAAGAGAGGATAGAGTCGTCGTTGATAACTTTATTTTGTGTTGGTGCAGTCACAAAAAACACATCAACAGATCCTTGGCGTACCACCTTCTCAGTTCTTATTCTTCAGTTACACTGTGGGAGAACACAGATCTGAGACCCTAGTGTGCTTTCAGGCCATTTCCAGCCATTATTGCCTAGCAAGCTTGATAATTTCTTATTTAAATAATCTAGAGGACTTCGGGTACGTTTATTGTTTGTAAATTCATTGTATGCACTGCCAATCTTAATTTACAGTACCAGTTGAGCAATTAATTCAAGAATTTTACTTTTATCTGCATTTATATGTTGTGCGCCCCTTCTCTTATGTCTAGAAATTTCTCTAAAAAACTTAAAAACACAAAAAAATAAGCAGAAAACTACAAGGGTTAAGTTGGAGCCAGTTGGGCTCATCTTAGTGGTATCAGAGCTCATAATCTTGCCAACCTGTTGGGGTTAATATCATATGCATTCTCATAAAGGTAGATATAACAGCTACTATTCACGCAGGAGGCCTGGTAGTTAGAGGAATCAGTTTGAGGATTATCCCTTTGACAATCCATTCGAAGAAATGGGTGACAAAGAAGAGACTGGGGAACCTCACAATCGAGCTCAGAATGAGGACAGGGAGACCCAAGACATTCTGAGAGGCCTAGTAGCAGGACAGGAACAAGTGGCTAACGCACTGCAGCAGTTGAGCATAGCAGTGCAACATTTGACTGTCCAGAGGAGACCATAGGAACAGGAGGAAGACGGCAGTGTGCATGGACATCCACGCCAGAGAGTCACTCCTACATGCACCTATGAGAGACCCACACGTCCTATCTTTGCCAAGTGTGATCCAGTTGATGGCAACATGGAGGAGGGAGAAGGTGACACGTGGTCTTCACAGATAACATCGTGACATTACATGATGAATGGGAAGCTTTACCCCAATGAGTTCAGGATCACCTGAATTTTGATAGATTCATGAGTCAAAAGAGAGAACATGGAAGGAATCAAGTTGATAGGAGGCCTAGAGATAACAGAAACAATGATCTGAGGCAGGCAACCAATAAACTCACTCTTCCTATTTTTGATGGCAAAGGTAGAGTCACTACTAGAGCTTGGATTAGCAAGCTTGATACCTTTCTGACTTTACATCCGATGGCGGAGGATGATGCCATCAAATTCTTAGCATTACATTTGGATGGTGTAGCCCATGATTGGTGGCACCACGGAATGGTTACTCTACAACATGACCAGATTACTAGCTATCAGGAATTCATAGATAGACTTGTGGAAAGATTTGACAAAAAAAATCCCGAACTGTATTTTAGAGACTTAGCACAGCTCAAATAGTTAGGTAGCCTAGAGTCTTATATTAGTGAGTTTCAAAGGATCTCGGTTATGGTAACAAGGATTTCTAAGAGAAGGCTGGTTATACTCTTTGTTGAGGGGCTTTACGAGCCAATGAAGGGATGGATCAAGGCTTTCGATCCCCCCACTTTACAGGGAGCTATGAGGAAAGCTCATAGCGTGGAACTTACTACTTCACGTAGTAAGTCCAATTCAGAACCCTCTTCATCGCAAAGTAGCAACACATTAGAAGATGTTGATACCAAAAAATCAGACAATGTTGAGCAAAAGAAGAAATTTGCAGCCCCTTTGGATAGGGAAACAATCAACAATTTGCACATAAAGAGGCTATGCTTTTCCTGTAAGGGTCCGTATGACCTTAACCATGATTGTCCCCTCAAGCCTAAAGGACAAAATATGGAGGTATTTTGAGGGAGAAGATATGACTGATTTTTCAGACCAGCAAGCTGTTCCAGAGGATACAAGAGCTGAAAACTCAAAAATTGAAGTTGAAACTGAAGGAGACTTGGAACCACTAGAAGCTCACATGTCTAGCATGCGAAAGGAAGGCTCTTTCAAGTTACGGGGACTCTTGGCTGGCCAAAGAGTCATCTCCTTGCTCGATACAGGTGCAACACATAACTTCATTGATGCACAGTTGGTGGAAAGATGTGGAATTCAAACTCAAGAGTTTGAAGGAATAAGAGTAAGAGTTGTTGATAGTTACATTCACAAGTGTGAGAAGATGGTACCGGATCTGCCGATGAAACTCAATAACTGTGACTTTACAGCAGATTTTTATGTGGTGAACATGGGAGACATTGAAGTGATTCTTGGCATGAAGTGGCTTCATGCGATTGGAGAGTTCACTCTCAACCTTCGTGAGATGGAGATGAAATTCAAGGTTGATAGGGTTACTCATGTGCTTAAAGCCATCAAGGACAGTAACTTAAAAGTAATTACCATCAGAAGAATGGAGAGGTTGGTTCGACATTCCATTCTTAGGATGAGAGGTGCAGAGAGCAATTTTTAGCATCCAACTTTGAGTTTGCTTGAGGACAAGCAAATTCGGGGAGGGCAGACTATAATGTCCCCATTTTAGTTAGTTATCAGGAGCAGTTGAGTTAGCCTATCTCTTGGACCCTCGTAGGCTGACAGGACTTGGTTAGAGGGTCAGTGTTTGTTTTGGTGGGTATTGCCATTCCCACCTCTTTCACCTCAGTATTGGTACCAGTGCAAGCAGATGGAGTTCAGTGTTCGTCAGCTTCTGACGGCACAACATTATACTGAGTTTGGAGGAAGTTATGAGTATTTTAGTGGTTAAGTTATGTATTTAACTTAAATGATTAAATATAAAGTCAATTTGACTTTATAAGAAAAAACGCCACTTGAATATAATATAAGTAATAAAAGGGGGGCTTTATAAAGTGATATTAAAATCACTTAAACACCCAAGAAAGTGCGCCCAAGTACTTTTGGGGAAACTATTGAGAGTAAGTTAAAATACATTTAAATGTATTTTAAAGGAGGAAATCGTACTTTCTTGGATTGTGTGCCTTTTTGTGAGTATAAGGCAATGCATTGCAAGTCGACCTAATATCTGATTATCATTTGACATTGCAATTTCTTATTTTCTCTATGAATTGTCTGAGGGCAAGGGTTACAAAGAAACTTCATTGAAGAACGAGAAATCTTCATTGGATCTATGATTGTGAGGCTGTGAGACACCAGCTAAATGATTGCCATTGATGAGAGCTTCAATTAGAAGTTCTTCTGGGTTTGATCAGAGTATATTTGTTCAGTTATTCAGTATACAGTTGCATGAAAGGGTTTACACTTGGATTGCCTTCATCTTCTGCCATATTTGCTTCAGTATCTTGCAGTAGCCAGAGGCAGTACATCTCCTTGCTTTGGCGTGTTCCCTGAGAAGAGGCGTGGTGATTCTTAAGGCAAAACGCCTCCCTTTTGGTCTGTTTCTCAGCTAGATCCTTGGCATACCACTTTCTTAGCTCTTATTCTTCAGTTAAACTGTGGGAGAACACAGATTTCAGACCCTAGCGTGCTTTCAGACCATTTCCAGCCATTGTTGCTTGGCAAGCTTCATAATTTCTTATTTAAATAATGTGGACTTCGGGTACATTTATTGTTTGTAAATTCATTGTATGTACTGCCAATCTTAATTTACAGTACCAGTTGAGCAATTAATTCAAGCATTTTACTTTATCTGCATTTATATGTTGTACGCCCCTTCTCTTCTGTCTATAAATTTCTCTAAAAAACTTAAAAACACAAAAAGATAAGCACAAAACTACAGGGGTTAAGTTGAAGCCAACTAGGCTCATCTCAATATTATAAGATTTTGGGCCACTTAATAGACGTCTTCATTTGGATAGAATTGTGTCATGGACACGTCCCAAGTTGGAGATATGACCACTAGCCACTTTGAGTATAAATGAATCTGCCAGTTTAATCTATATGGTTAATAAGAAAATGCCAGGTCCGTTGCACATTACAGAGATACAAGATTCTTACATGACTCCAGTAGAACATTGTATGAAATAAATTGTTAAGAGTAGTATTCCAGGAGTAATGAGAAACGCATTTGGTAATTACCTGTGAGGTACCCTACTGGTTCTAACTTTGCCTCTAATGCTAAAACTATATTATTTTTGCATTTTCTATTGTTTTGATGGATTTTTGACAAATAATAAAGAAGTTGCCACGCAAGAAAATATACTAAAACTGAATAAACAAGTAACTATGGAGTAACTGCAATTATGTTAAGAATCTGGCAATTGCTATAAGTAAATCTTATTCAACAAAACATACTCAGAGGTCCTCAACTTAATTAAATAAGAAACTTCTGGATCAAGCCAGGCAATACAGAAAACTAACATATCAAATTGCCTAACTCCAAATACTGATTTCTCCCTACTGGAAATTGGATCAAATGCCCTAATAGTGCTAGGTGCCCATGATGAAGCAACTAGATGCCAAAAAAGAAAGGCGTTTCTACCTCCTTGTTCACACGTCCCAACTAGGAGCAAGCACGCCTCCCAATGATGAAGTACAGCCAGCAATGAATAGTGTACAGCCAGCGTATGGGTGTGAATGGCTGAGGAAAGAAAGCGTCCCAACTAATAAAGCCCTTTCCTTTATTGAAAACTGCTAAATAACTAAATAGTAAATCTGTTGCAGGCACAAATGGACTCCAGAATGAAGCCCTCTCTGTAGCAATGATTCAGCTAGTCTTTCACAGCTTCAAGATTGCAAGACACTGAAGAATTGCCACTCTCCAATGGATGAAAATTGTTGAAACCCTTCTCAGGCACACTTCAAAGAAGCCAAGAAATAATGTCAAATGATCAATTCTGAATGAGGTCGACTTGTCTCTTGCCTCTTTTATATTCTCCTCAAAAAGGCACGATTTTCTCTTGAAAAGGTCTTAATACATTTAAAATGTATTTAAGACACTTCATAGTCTTTTAAAATAAATCATTTCACTTAAGCGTACCTTTTTGTTTTGCCTTTTAATTTCACTTTATTAAATTAAGTGGCTCACTTTTATAAAGTTAAAATATAACTTTATAATATTCCTTTTAATAATTAAATATCACTTAACCACTTAAATATTAATATCTCCCTCAAAACTCAGTATTTTGACGTGTCGTCAGAAGCTGGGGTCAACATTATATAACCCCCATGTGTCCAGGTGCCCTAACTAAAAATAGTATCACTGCCAGATTGACTTACTATAAATAGTAAGTCCCTCAAACTAAGCCAAACACTTATCTGCAAAATCCTGGAACTAAACCAAATACTGAACTCTAGAAATGGAGTGACAACAACTTCCATCAACTACCATTGAGACCCTCTATCCAAACATATTAGCCTATGAGGATCCAAGTAATAGGCTAACCCATTTGCAATTGATACTGACTAGAGTGGGGACATTACAGTCCGCCCTCCCTGAATTTGCTTGTCCTCAAGCAAACTCAATGTTGGATGCTGTAAAATGCTCTCGCTCTCCCAAGTAGCATCCTCTGTCGACAGATCTCTCCACTTAACCAAATATTCCCTAATAACCCATCTCCGAAGATGACGCTCTCGGGAATCCAAGATGGCCTCAGGTACTAATATCAACTTCCCCTAATCATCCAGGGGTAGTAGGTCTGAAGAAGGAACTATATGTTGTCCCAACGCCTTCTTGAGGCATGACAGATGGAACACATTGTGCACCTTACTGTCTACCGGTAAATCTAACTCGTAAGCCACCTTGCCAACTCGCCTAATAATCTTGAATGACCAATAATAGTGTGGCTTGAGTTTCTCCACGCCCCTCTTCCTAAGAGTGGACTGTCTATAGGGTTGCAGCATCAGATACACCATATCTCTGATCTCAAATGATCGCTCGACCCTCCTCTGATCAGCATATTGCTTTTGTTGATTCTGAGCCTTCTGAATGTTCTCACGAAGGGCTCTCATGATATCCCAGTTCTCCTGTAACAGATCCCCAACACTAGGTACTCTGCAATCGCTCAACAATAAATCAAGGAAACTAGGCGCATCATAGCCATACAAAGCTCTGAAAGGTGTCATCTAGATAGTCATATGATAAGTGGAATTATAGCAGTACTCACAAAGATGCAACCATTTCACCCAAGCCTTTTGTTGCCTAGAAATGTAGTTCCGCAGGTATCCCTCCACCCATTTGTTGACAATCTCTGTTTGACCATCAGTCTGGGGGTGGTAGCTAGTGCTCGGAGTAAGCTCTGTCCTGCATAGTCTAAATAACTCCTACCAGAAATGACCCATGAACCTACTGTCTCTATCACTGACAATACTCTGAGGTAACCCATACAATCTGAATACCTCATGAAAGAATAGATCTGCTACATATGTAGCTGAATAGGTAGTGGTGATCGGGAAGAAATGTGCATACTTGGTCAACCGATCTACCACAAAAATGTTCTCTCCCTTGAGCTTTCGGCAAGCCCGTAATAAAATCCATTGACAAGCATTCCCACTTCCTCTCAGGAATAGGAAGCAGCTGAAACAACCCAACAGGGCAAGTATGCTCTTGCTTGTTTTGCTGACAAACAAAGCACTCCATGACATAATGAAGAACATCAGTTTTGAGACCCTTCCAAGTGAATCTCTCCCGTACCTGCCTATAGGTCCTAAAGTATCCGGGAT
Organism: Sequoia sempervirens; assembly: GCA_007258455.2. Lineage (NCBI taxonomy): Eukaryota > Viridiplantae > Streptophyta > Pinopsida > Cupressales > Cupressaceae > Sequoia > Sequoia sempervirens. The sequence continues at coordinate 119,396 of VDFB02264169.1, read as the reverse complement.
GACAAACCATGGATGAATCATGGAAAGTCCTCAACACCTTGTTCCTCACATCTAAACCTAGGACTAAGAATATTCTCTCTTTGTAAATGATGAGGTCATTCACAAGAGAGTACCTGCTGTCCTATACTGTCCCATCAATAATGCCAAAAGCCCACAGATTCTTGGCATACTCTACTATGATTAAGTGACTCCAATCCTCTGAAATCTCTGCCATGGAGCTCAAATGGGGACGGCAAGATAAGGCGTCAGCAACAACGTTTTGAGTCCCTTTAACATAGGAGATGTCAAAATCATAAGAATGTAACTTGCTAACCCATTTATGTTGACGTTCATTTAGATTCCGTTGTCCAAGGAAATGCCTCAAGCTATTATGATCAGTTTTGACACAACTTACTGCCAACCAGGTACTGCCTGAACTTGGCCATTGCATGTATGATGGCCAACATTTCCTTGTCGTATATACTGTAGCTCCTCTCAAGACCCCTTAGCTTCCTGCTCTCAAAAGCTATAGGGTGACGGTCCTGCATAATTGCTGCACCAATACTGTCTCCACAAGCATCACAATGAAGCTCAAAAGGCTTGGTGAAATCCGGCAAAGCTAGAACTGGACATGTAGTCATCAACTGTCTGAACTTCTCGAAACACTCTTGTGCCTGAGGTGTCCAAACAAATGCTCCCTTCTTAGTCAAATCTATAAGTGGTGCAACGTGCTGCGAGAATCCACTAACAAACCAACGGTAGAAGGCACATAACCCCACAAATCCCCTAAGCTAAGTCAAAGTCTCAAGAGTAAGTCAATCAATAATGGCACGAACCTTATCAGGGTCCATGCGAACTCCCTTTTGGCTAATTATGTGACCCAAATATAGAAGCTCTACCATGCCCAACACATACTTGGACTCCTTGGCGTCCAAGGACTCCCTATCAAGTAAGCCCAAAACAGTGTCTAGGTGAACCATGTGCTCCTCCCAAGATTTGTTGTAAACCAAAATGTCATCAAAGAACAACAAAACAAATTTCCTCAACTGAGAGTGGAAAACCCTATTCATAGTAGACTAAAAAGTAACCGGTGCGTTGGTTAAGCCAAAGGGCATAACCAAAAAATCAGTGTCCATAATAACATCTAAATGTAGTCTTCTCAACATCCTGCTCTTTGACTCTAATCTGGTGGTATCCTGTTCTCAAATCTATCTTGGAGAAGTAACAAGCTCTATGAAACTCATCTATCAACTCATCGATGCGAGGAATGGGATACCTATTCTTAATTGTCCTCTTGTTCAACATCCGGTAATCAATGCACATCCTGAGTGTACCATCTTTCTTCTTCACCAAAACAACAGATGAAATGAAAGGAGACTTACTCGGCCTTACATGTCCCATAACTAAAAGTTCCTTGATTGTTTTCCCAATTTCGTCCTTCAAACGCTTTGGGTGTCGGTAAGGTGTAATCATAATGGGTTTGGTGCCCTCTTCCAACTCAATGATGTGCTCTATGCCTCTATCAGGAGGTTTACCATGTGGTATGTCACCGAATACCTTTGTATGCTTAACTCTGAGCTCCTGAACATCTGGATGATAGGGTGTTTTGTGCTGCTCCTCATACGAAGGTATCAACTTACACTTTGCTGCCCACTCTACCATGTCATGTCTAATAAGTCTCTCCATTCTCCTAAGAGTGACTACCTTCAAGTTGTTGTCCTTAATGGCCTTAAGTACATGATTTGTCCCGTCAACCTTGAATTTCATTTCCATATCTCTAAGGTTGAGTGTAAATTCTTCAATTGCATGAAGCCACCTCATGCCAAGGACCACATCAATGCCTCCCATATTAACCACATAAAAATCTGCTTTAAACTCATAGTTATTGAGTTTCATAGGCAGATCCAGAATCATTCTCTCACATTTGAGAGTAACCATCAGCAACTTTTACGCTTATCCCTTTAAACTCTTGAGTTTGAATTCCACGCTTTTCCACTAACCGTGCATCTATGAAATTCTGAGTTGCACCAGTATCAAGCAAAGAAATGACTTTTTGACCAGCCAAGAGTCCACGCAACCTAAAGGAGCCTTCCCTTTGCATGTTAGACATATGAGCTTCCTATAGCTCCATTTCTCCTCCATTTTCAACTTCAATTTCTAAGTTTTCAGTCCCTGAATCCTCTTGATCAGCTTGCTGGTCTGTTATATCAGTCATGTTTTCTCCCTCATAAAACCACTCCATATGCCTATTTTGACCCTTAGCCTTAAGAGGACAATCATAGTTTAGATCATAAGGACCCTTGCAATAAAAACACAACTTCCTCCTGCGCAAATCATTAATTGTTTCCCTATCCAAAGGGGCTGCAAATTTCTTCTTTTGATCAATATTTTCTAATTTCTTTGGATCTGATTTGTTGTCATTATAGGATGAGGATGGTTTTGAATTTGAGTTGAACTTACTACGTGGAGCTGTAAGTTCCATGCTACAAGCTTTCCTCATAGCTTCTTGCAAGGTATGGGGATCAAAAGCCTTGATCCAACCCTTCATAGGCTCATAAAGACCCTCTACAAATAATATGACCAACCTCTTCTCTGAGATACCTATAACCATGACCGAAAGCTTTTGAAATTCACCAATGTAAAATTCCAAACTGCCCATTTGTTTTAGCTGAACTAGATCTCTGAAGTACAACTCTAGATCTTGTTTGTCAAAATGCTCAACTAACCTGTCAGTGAACTCCTGATATGTATTGATCATACGGTCATGCTGCAAGGTAACCATCCCATGGTGCCACCAGTAATGGGCTACCCCATCCAAATGCAAAGCTAAGAAGTGAGAATTTAATGGCATCTTCTTCTGCCATAGGACGTAGGGTCAAGAAAGTGTCCAATTTGCTAACCCAAGCTCTAGCTGTAACCCTTCCGCTGCCATCAAAAGTGGAGAGTGTGAGCTTGTTGGTTGCATGTCTAAGATCATTGTTTTTATTCCTTGGTCTCCCATCAGTCTTGTTCCTGCTGTGTGTTAATGTTAGCAGCTTCGGGCGTCACTTCCAGCCACGACTTGAAGAAACAAAAATTGAATAATAGTCTTCAACTATTCAATTTATATGATGCCAATTTGTTGAGTGAATAGGCGCTTCACTTGACAAAATATTATATTTCATTTGGACCGACTCTCCTTGTAATTCGCACCATTATTTGTAAATACATTTTCATTATTGGCCGACCTTGTTCTTGAAGAGGTGCGACCTCTCCCACATTTTGTATATATATGAGTTCACTTCATTCCATCAAGGCATCGATTGCATTCATTCATTCATTAACAAGTGCGAGTTATAGAGAAGTGCGAATTGGTTCAAGAGCAGATCGAAGTTCTTCAAGGAGGCTGAATTCGATATCTAGAAAGAGCAAACTTATAATTTGTTATTGCATCAAGTTGTGGTGCTACTGTTTGGCCTTGTTATCGGCCTCATTGTAAAGGATATTGTTGTTTGAGATTCAATATATAAGTGATATATTGTTGCTGGGTTTTTCTCCCTCAAGTGGAGGGTTTTCCCAGGGTATATGTTGTGTTTGTGTTTGAATTTGAATTAAAATCTGCTTATCTAATCTGATCATAAAACTAACATGGTATCAAAGCGGGTTTATGTGAAGATCCAATCAGATTTGTGAATTTCTTGGAAGAATTTAAGTGATTAAATTTGTTATACTGTCTGGTGGTCGTGTTCATTGTCTTTGGTCAATGTTATTGCCATTGATGGAGGCAAAGCTACAAATGCAAAAATAGGTGTCGAGAGTCTCCTTATGCTGAGATAAGTTGAGTGGAAGTTGTGCATCACTCAGAACTGAGACTCTGGCGCTAGCTGCATATCACACGGAATACACAGCTAGGAGTCGTGGTTATGTTATATCGGATGAATATCTGGTATCGAACGACACTATGTTCTCACAGAATTCAGGAAATCATATTATTGCAATCCCGTTTTTTTTCTTGGAAACCACTCACGACTTGCGTCACTCATACCGGAAGGCTCAAACGGCAACTCCATCATCGAACCACAACAGCAAATAAGTATTGCAGGAAAATGTCTAGCTTTGAGGACCCGACATCAGATTTGTGGGACATCGATTTGCTACAGCAGGCCCACAATTCCATCTTTGCCTACATTCAGTAAGTGCAAGAACGACATTGATAATTGCAAAAAATCTGGTGACCGACGGAAGATCATGATCAATTATTGTCTCTTTTGATAAATACGATCGTCTGTGGCAAGCTTCTCTATGTCGGAGGAGGTGTAGAAAAATATCACGATGAGTCTAAGATTGAGATCGAATCTAATACAAATGTCATTTGTATTAACCGTGAGATATTTTATCCCGTGAGGGGATAATTTCCTTATCGCGCCATATATATCCGATGTTAATTGGGCCAGTTAAAAGAGAACATCTTTCGATATTGATTAATGAGAATTCTCCATATGATCTGAGTCATCTGGAACTCCGTCTAGAAATGAGTCATTCATGTATGTGTGACATCGTGAGAAGATCAGATTCATCTTCTTCAGATGGGTTATTCTAAGAAATAATTCTATCAACTGCCACTGGTATTTTCTTGTGGTACCATCTGAACCAGTGGGAGAGGTCTTGTGCCTCCTTCAGGATTAAATCAAAATGCTTCAGGTACTTCTAGTGAGCAAGATCTCATGAAAGACAAGTGCAAACCTGTAAAGCGTTCAAGTGCAGCACTTAAGGAGATTCTGATTAGTAGAGATAAGTATTCTTTGATTGTATCTTTGAATTCACCTTCTAGGCTGAAATTCAGTTTGCTAAGTTGTGCAAATCTGACATCGGTTATTTAAATCATGTGTGTTTAGTAAAGATCGTGGTTTCTCTTGAATAGTGATCACTGGGACAAGATCCTTTGGAGATACCACTATTCCTTTCAAATTGTGAAGATCTCTGAGTGCGACTCTAAGATGAAAAGAGAACTGCAATTTCGTTGTGATTGGATGGTCACATCGATACCATTCTCCATGTGCATGGACTATGATGATGCCTTGAGAGGCCTGGTTCTATGTTGAATATCCTGGCTGCATAATGTGTCTAAGAAATCTGAGTTGAGCAGATTGTATTTTGTTGTGCTAAGATTAGCGCTTTCGAGAGGAGTAAAAGATGGAAGAAAGATATATCATAATCAATAAAGATAAGTCCTATTATTTCTTTATTTTGATATTTTTGATATTTGCTACATATTTCACTTATAGTTTGATTCTTATATATAAACTATTATTAATCCTTTAAAATGCAGGTTGAATCGAGAAGCAATTGAATGAGTTTACTCAATGACATTCAGAGGGAGTTAAAATCTAAGGATTCTTTGCAATCTCTGTGGTAGGGATCAAGAAGGAGTTTTGTGACTCACTAAGATGAAGTGAAGGTTGCAGCGTTGCAAGGCCAATGCTAAAGTCCTTGGAAGACCTCTTCAGCTGCTGAGATCAAAATTGCACAAGACAGTCATCTGGATTTGATATTGGTCGCTCCGCAAACCTATTCAAAATGGAGCGATCTAGGATGAGGTTGAGGAGGACAATCCTAAACTCTCTACAGTACCAAAGGTGTGCACTGGAAAACATTTCTCTAAGGCAAGCGTTGCAGGCAATCTTGGACGAAGAAGTCAAAAGGTTGATGCAACTACTTGAAGATTCAGAGGGAGCCTACTGAACCTAAAGAAGATGGTGATCTAGTCGATCTTGGTTCTTTATGTTGATGATTTATTTCTTACTGGAGAAGATCACCTCATTATCAAATGCAAGGAGTTAGGTTCTGAATTTGAAATGGAGGATCTTGGAAGTTTGGCAGAGGCCTAATGAGATCATTCTGAGTCAAGGGACGTATACAATAGACATCCTAAAGAAATTTGGTATGATGGATTGCAAATCCATGTCTACACCTATGGAGACAAATTTGCAGAAGTTAAAAGAGGTTGCAGCTAGTTCAAATCTGGTGGATCCTACTATGTACAGGCAGTTGATTGGATTGTTGATGTATCTAGTCAAATACTAGTCCAGATATTTGCTATGCAGTAAGTGCACTTAGTCAGTTCATGTGTGAACCAAGGCAAATACATCTAGTTGCAGCAAAGCATATCCTAAGATACTTGCATGGCACAGTTGGGTATGGCTTGAAATATTCTTTTGGTGTGGTCTTGAAGCTGCATGGATATTCTAATTCTGATTGGGCAGGGTGTGTTGTTGATCAGAAGAGTACCTCTGGATGTTGCTTCAGTTTGGGGTATGTGATGATATCCTGGTGTAGCAGGAAGCAGTCTTCAGTGGCACTAAGCACTACAAAGTCCGAGTATATTGCAGCTTGTGTGGCAGCTCGAGAAGCAATGTGGCTTCGAAAGCTCCTTTAAGGATTGTTTGGACAATCGTTGGAGCCGACTGTCATCCATTGTGATAATCAAAGTTGTGTGAAGCTTTTTGTCAATCCAGTGTTTCATGACAAAACTAAACATCTTGATATCAAATACCACTATACCAGAGATATGGTATTGAGGAAAGCTATCCAGTTGAAGTATATTAGCACTGATGAGTAGACGGCCGATATTCTCACCAAGCCTCTCTCCAGGATAAAGTTTTTGTACTTTCAAGACAAGCTTGGGATTGTGGATAATGAAGCCCTAGCTGAGAGGGAGACTCAGCATCAATGATCTCCTGTGCTTTGCTTTAATGCATTTTTCTCTATGAGAGAAATTTGAGGTGTAAGCCCTTGTTAATGCATCTTTCTCTGTGAGAGAAATTTGAGGTGAAAGCCCTTGTTTCCACCCTCTGGGAGTAGCCATGGTGGATGTCATGTTGAGTGACTCCATGACAACATCACATTGAAAGATTCCGTGATGGTTTCCTTGTACTTGTGTTTATCCACCCTCTAGGAGTAGCCATGGTGGACGTCATGATGAGATGACGACATCACGTTGAGTGACTCCATGATGGGCACTTGTGCACTTGTTATTTCCATACATGGGAGTAGCCATGATGGACAATATCACGTTGAGTGACTCGATGATGAGCTCTTTCCACACATGGGTGTAGCCATTGTGGGTGTCATGTTGAGAGACTCCATGACATTGATCAACTAGAACTATTCCTCCCTAGCTAAGAGGGAGTGTTAATGTTAGCAGCTTCGGACGTCACTTCTAGCCACGACTTGAAGAAACAAAAATTGAATAATAGCCTTCAGCTATTCAATTTATATGATGTTGATTTGCTGAGTGAAGAGGCGCTTCACTTGACAAAATATTATATTTCATTTGGACTGACTCTCCTTGTAATTTGCACCATTATTTGTAAATACATTTTCATTATTGGCCGACCTTGTTCTTGAAGAGGTGCAACCTCTCCCACACGTTGTATATATATGAGTTCACTTCATTCCATCAAGGCATCGATTACATTCATTCATTCATTAACAAGTGCGAGTTATAGAGAAGTGTGAATTGGTTCAAGAGTAGATCGAAGTTCTTCAAGGAGGCTGAATTCGATATCTAGAAAGAGCAAGATTATAATCTGTTATTGCATCAAGTTGTGGTGCTGCTGTTTGGCCTTGTTATCGGCCTCATTGTAAAGGATATTGCTGTTTGAGATTCAATATATAAGTGATATATTGTTGCTGGGTTTTTCTCCCTCAAGTGGAGGGTTTTCCCAGGGTATATGATGTGTTTATGTGTTTGAATTTGAATTAAAATCTGCTTATCTAATCTGATCATAAAACTAACATTGTACTCTCTTTTCTGGCTCATGAACCTGTCAAAGTTAAGATAATCCTTAACTCTCTGTGGTAATGCTTCCCACTCATCATGCAATGTCATCACATTATCTGCAAAGACCACGTCACCTTCCTCCTCTTCCACGTTCCCCTCTTCAGGTTCATTTCTTACAAATGTAGGGCGTGTAGGCCTGTCATAGGTGCGTGCGGGAGTTACTCTCACTCATGGGGCTCCATCAACACTACCATCCTCCTCCTAGTCTTGATTCGGTCTCCTAGGAATGGTTGAACGGCTGTACTAAGCTGCTGCAACACATTTGCTATCTGTTCTTGCCCAGCTACAAGTCCCCTCAGAATGTCCCTGGCTTCTCTGTCCTCATTTTTACCATGGTTTTTGGGCAGCTCACCATCTTCCCTATCTCCCATGATTTCAAATGGTGTCTCCTCGAACTAGAATTTTAATGGTATCTCCTCAAATGGGTTCCTCTGTAATCCAGGTCTCTTGCGTAAGTAATACCTATGAGGTCCAAACTGATGCGGCCGCATATGAACTTCTAACCCTCCAGGATGGCAAGATCAGGGCTCTAATACCACTCTCCTCAAATGGGTTCCTCTGTAATCCAGGTCTCTTGCGTAAGTAATACCTATGAGGTCCAACCTGATGCGGCCGCATATGAACTTCTAACCCTCCAGGATGGCAAGATCAGGGCTCTAATACCACTGTGAGGTACCCTGCTAGTTCTAACTCTACCTCTGATGCTAAAATTGTATTGTTTTTGCATTTTCTCTTGTTTTGATGGATTTTTGACAAATAATAAAGAAGTTGCCAGGAAAGAAAATATACTAAAACTGAATAAACAAGTGACTATGGAGTAACTGCAATTATATTAAGAATCTGGCAATTGCTACAAGTAAATCTTATTCAACAAAACATACCCGGAGGTCCTTAGCTTAATTAAATAAGAAACTTTTGGATCAAGCCATGCAATACAAAAAATTAACAAATCAAATTGCCCAACTCTAGATACTAATTTCTCCCTGCTGGAAACTAGATCAAATGCCCTGATAGTGCTAGGCGCCCATGATGAAGCAACTAGATGCCAGAAAAGAAAGGCGTTTCTACCTTCTTGTTCACATGTCCCAGCTAGGAGCAAGCACGCCTCCCAATGATGAAGTACGCCCAGCAATGAATAGTGTACGGCCAGCTTATGGGTGTGAATGGTTGAGGAAAGAAGGCGTCCCAACTGATAAAGCCCTTTCCTTTATTGAAAACTGCTAAATAACTATATAGTAAATCTGTTGCAGGCACAAATGGACTCTAGAATGAAGCCCTCTCTGTAGCAATGATTCAGCTAGTCTTTCACAGCTTCAAGATTGCAGGACACTAAAGAATTGCCACTCTCCAATGGATGAAAATTGTTGAAACCCTTGTCTCAGGTATACTTCAAAGAAGCCAAGAAATAATGTCAAATGATCAATTCTGAATGAGGTCAACTTGTCGCTTGCCTCTTTTATATTCTCCTCAAAAAGGCACGATTTCCAACAAGGCACAATTTCCTCTTGAAAAGGTTTTAATACATTTAAAATGTATTTAAGACACTTCATAGTCTTTTAATATAAATCATTTCACTTAAGCATACCTTTTTGTTTTTCCTTTTAATTTCACTTTATTAAATTTAAGTGGCTCACTTTTATAACGTTAAAATATAACTTTATAATATTCCTTTTAATAATTAAATATCACTTAACCACTTAAATATTAATATCTCCCTCAAAACTCAGTATTTTGACGTGTCGTCAGAAGCTGGGGTCAACACTATATAACCCCCATGTGTCTAGGTGCCCTAACTAAAAATAGCATCACTGCCAGATTTCCCTCAAACTAAGCCAAACACTGATCTGCAAAGGCCTAGAACTGAACCCAATACTGAACTGAGGAAATGGAGTGACAACAACCTCCATCAACTACCACTGAGACCCTCTATCCAAACATATTAGCCTACATGTATCCAAGTAATAGGCTAACCCATTTGCAACTGATACTGACTAGAGTGGGGGCATTACATTAACTTTGAATGATTATCTTCTGAGTTAGTAGAATATAAACTGGATATTCTTCCTGGAGGGCCTTATAATTCTTCTATATATATATTACTTGGGTTGAGTAGTGCAAATGTTATTAAGGTTGTGAAGAATTTAGTTGATGTTGTTGTGTATGTGAATTGTGAGAATTTGATATTATGCAACTTGTATACAAACAAATATCAACACAGCGAAAAGTAAGTTGAATGCAAATTTAGAACCTCAGTGAGCAAACTGTTTGACAAAATGCCTCTCAACACACTTAAATGAAACTGAAAAAATTAGTACACCAAACAGGGCAGATCACTACATTGGTATCAAAGCACAGCTCTTCCTGCCATCCTGTGGAATCTAAAATTAAATTTCAGTTCAGTTCATTGGTGCTTAGCATCTAAGTCACCGCATTCGCCGAATTTTCGGCTTCAAACTCGAAATTCGGCGAATGTCAAAAAAATGTATAATATTCGTTGAAATTCGCATAAATTCGTACGGACACGGCGCTTAGGGTTTTTTTTTCATGTTTTCTTTGTTTTTATTTTATTTTATAAAACTTAGAAGCTTTGAAACGTGATAATGTCCGCCTGCGTCAAGAAATACATGAGAGTTTAGACTGTAGGAGCCAAAAAAAATAGAGATTTCATTTCCATCTATAAATGTGTGAATCTAGAATAGGAACGGGGAGGTTCAAAAAAACGCCTTGATTTAGTTTGTCCTGGTTCAGGCCAGTTGCGTGTCTTCTCCTCTTATTGCTTGTCTTCTCCTTCACCGTAGGTCGGGCCTGAGTGTAGAAGCCTCACTATAAGTCTGTGAGTAAACTGTAGAGTGTAGACGCTCGTCCCAGACTCCACTCCATGCCATCGGCCTGCCGTCGGCCGACAATCTATCCGTAGCTCAGAGTATGAGCTATCGGATACATTCGATAGTTTATAATTTTATTGAAACTTTTAATAAATCTAGATATTTTTTATTTTTAAAAGTTCTATTTTTAAAGTTTTATTTTTATGTTTTTAATTTAAATCTAGATTTTTTAAAATTTTATTTTTATTTTTTAATTTTTAAAATAAGATTGAGTATTTTATTTTTAATGTTTAGTTACAAATAAAAAATATATGTTTATTTAAAATTTTAAATGTCTTTTAAAATAAATTTATTGACTATTTTATTTTAATTTAAAAATAAAATTTTATAATTGAATGAAAAATTGGATGGAATTTTTTATTTTGTATTTTAAATAAAAATAAAAATTAAATATATATAAAGGTGTCTTATGGTTTATATTTTATAAATGTGTCATCTATTTGTAATGATTCAAATCTATTTATCAATGTTAAACTATTTAGACAATTGTATGGATATAGTACTTATATTTATTAAAAAAAATAAAAAATACATAAGGCGAATTTAATCCGAATTTTATACTTTTCTAATTTTTTCCTTGTCGAATTTCATCCGAATTTCAATGTTGCCGAACTCGAATTCGAATTCGAACCTGGTGACTTAGCTTAGCATTTAATTCATAGCTCAGAAAATTTTGCAGCCTATTGGGTATTTCAAAGTTGAGTTTCAGATTGAATCATGGCTTCTAATGAAGAAAAAAGCTTGGCAAGGACACTTTACACTGCAGGAGAGAAGCTTAGTAAAGAATTGCAGTCAAGAGATGATGAAGTGAACATACTTCATTTGTTGGAACAATGCTTGATCCGGGTGAAGCAATCCTTCTGAGATAATGCAGTTCGTATTAGCACCTGCAGTGACCTCTTTGAATCGGTCCTATTGGCTGAGGCATCCTGATGAAGAAACCAAGCTGTTGTTTACTTCTTGCTTCATTGAAGTAATGAGAATTGCGGTACCCCAAGTGCCCTATGAAGGTGGTACTATGAAGAAAATACTACACATGATTGTAGAAAGTTTTCAAGATCTTGATGAAACTAGCAGCAGTTTGTATTTCAGAAGAGCTACTCTATTGAAGACGTTTTCAGAAATCAACACAAGTTTATTACTCATAGATTGGGATATGCAAGATCAAATATATGATTTGTTCCATTACCTCTTCCATTCAACTTGGAGTGAATAAGAGGAGGAAGTAGTTGCAGCCATAAGGGATATTCTAGTTGTAACTATCAAAGAGGTTGATGACATTCCTCAACCCGTCCTATCTCTTTTACTGGATGTTCATGAACAAAAAGGAAAGATTTCTTCAATTGTTGATAAATTGATCAAAGATTTGTTCAATCAGTGTGAGGGAAAATTGAAGCCTTACTTGAAGAAGGCAATGCAGATAAATGAGGAGATACCTTTAGACATACAATTGTCTATGCATATTAAAGATGATTGCAATGAAGCATCAATAGGTCTGGATACATCTGATGAAGTTTCAAGTGTTGAACCTACAGAAATAGTTATCCAATTAGCTAGCGAAGTACTTCTTCATCTCCGTAATTCAAGAGGATTTTGGTTAGAATGACAAGCAAAAACTGAGAAGGTAGAGGCTAAACATTTTTCCATTACTAATGTTGATTTGATTATTTCTCAGGAATTATGCATTGAGGAAGACACTGAAGAAGTTGGTTCTAGTGGTCACAAATCTGATTTCTCTTTGCCTGAAACTGATTTGAAGCAAAGAGCTAGTGACCTTGAGCATACCATTGTTGAGATAAGGAGAGAAGAACAACAAATTTGTGACAGTCTTGGGAGCACAGTTGAGAAGAATTCTAATTTCATTTCACCTCATAGCAGCACTTCACCAACACCTCTAGGTCATGATTGGAGCAATCAAAATTTGTTATTTGCTAAAAGGGAAGTTCAGGCTTTGTCTAAACTTGATGACACACATAGGTATGTGGAAAATGTGATTTATAATGTGCCAAGGAATCAAGATGTGTGTAATATTTCCCTTGCTGATTTGAAATCAATTAAGAATGCCATGGAAGAAATCAAGACAGATTTTTTGCATGTAATTCATGATAGAGACAGGCTACTAAAGCTATTGACGAAGCATTGAAATTGAACAAACAAACAAAGGCTGAATTGTTTGTTGTTCAAAAGTCTTTAAACGAAGCTGAAAATTAGATTACTGCTGCTCATTTATTCAAAGAACAAGAAACAAAAGAAAGAGTTGAAGAGATTCAAGGAATCATTGATGAGCTCGATTGTATACAAGAAACTTATGACTTGGATCATTGTACTGAAAGAACAGAAAATTCAGATTTTCATCAACATGATTTACATATCTTTGATAATCCCTTGTTTGAAGTTGGTGCAAATGTGTTATATGACAATTTATTTTTGGAGTTTGATGAAGGAATTCCTCCAGATGCTAGAGATGAAGGCTGGGATTCAAATACTTCTAGCAATGGAATATTGATGCAAGATCTGGATTGTGATAATGTTACTACTGTCCATTGCCCATTCACTCTACATAAAATGGAAAATCAAGGTATGCATATAAATGTGGTTCTCATTCCTAACCAGCAACAGAGAATTGATTGGGTAAGTCAATTGGATAGAGCTGATTGGCAGTTTGATGTTGAGTTTTTTCGATCATTGTTACAATTGTTTGTGAGGATTCTCTCAGATTCTTTTTATGCATCAGCGTTTCCAAGTTCAGCAAATTTCATAATTGAGTTTGATGATGAAACAAATTTCCTTGAATTGTTTGGCAATTCTCATTCCATGGTATTAGTTTCAATATCTTCATGGATTTTAGATGTGATGAGCATTTTTTTTAGTTTTAGGAAGAATTGATATAGTTTGGGCATGCAAATCAAATGATTTTAATCAGAGTAGCACAACATTTGCGTGGTGGTTTTTTCCTACAACTCTCTTGGAATCCTGGAATCATGTGGGATTCAGTGAATGTTGAAGAAGAGTTTATTGATTTCATGCAATTGTTTTTCAGATGGTCTGATCGGAACAATATGGTGATAATAATATCAGGCACTGTTTTCAGCAAAGATTCTTGGTAACCTCCAATATCGGTTTGGGATTTTGTTATTCTATTTGGCTTGCATATGCAAATTGCTTGAGGGCAAGCAATCTTCGGGGTGGGAGGAATTGTAATGTCCCCAATTTTGCATCAGCATTAAAGTTTAGTAATTAATTTAAGTTGTTGAAAAAGGTGAATTATAAAGGACAACTTAAATTAATGGTGCAAAGTAACTTAAATGGAAAAGTTAAATAAATTAATTTACTTTAAAGAAAAAGAGAATTCTCAAATGAATTGAAATATAAAGTTTAAAAAGAAAAGAATGAGAATTCCAACAGTCACCAGGAGTTACAAGGAGTTGAATAAAAGAATTGAAGGAGTTCATTTCAGTAGGTTGGATTTGGTTTTGGTGAAACAGGGATTTGGCTGGATATTTTCTAGAACTTTGTGAGGACAGATTTCTCTTCTCACAAGGATTATCATCTTCAGAATTGAAAGATATTCTTTGGATGATTTGCTGACAGTCCTACTTCAAGGGTTGTGCTGGTGCTTAGATTGGTGAAAGTAATGAATTTATGAAGCTATGCTATATGTAGATAATCCTAAAGGTGATTTGAACTTTCAAATATACAGTGCAGATTGCAATATCAAATTGATAGTTGTTGAGGATATCAGTTCTGTATTTCCAAATTGGCTAGTCGATTCCTTGGTACAGTCAATCAAAAAAGCATTGGGATTGATGTGAATGTTTGGAGGAATTGCGCTACTTCAAACAATCGTTCATTGGGTAATTAAAAGAATTGTCATTCTAGTTCCTTATAATTCCAAAAAACTGTTCATATTTGGCAATGTTGGAAAGAATTGTAATTTTGAGAGGCACCAAGTATCATATGATTGAACGGAATCCTCTACATAACAGTAGATAATTCCTTAAATGATATTTCCAGACAACCGTGACTTGTGATTTCACAGGAGACATGAAGCTTGCGTCTTTCCTTGAGGATTGGCGAACTTTCCATTTTCTTTGAAGAAACTGCAGGAGCCATAAGTGGAATCATTTATTTATGTTCAAGACTAATCTATCAAAACAAAGGTTATTCCAGTGTCGTTAAAGAGGGAAGCTGCAAGATACTATCAAATGAAATCTTAGTGCCAACTAGTAAAGGGATTCTAACTAGTATATAATCTAGCATACTAAATCTATTAAAAATAGTATGACCATACTCTACAATAATCAAAGTTTTTTGTTTACCCGATCTCTTTTGATTTCTTTTCCCAATATGTACCTTGCTACCCCCAAATCTTTCATTTCAAATACACCTGAAAGTTGAGTTTCAACTCACTAATAATACCCTTGGTGTTACTGAAAAACAAAATATCATCTACATACAAGGCAATAATTAGTATATGATCATCAATACATCTAATGTAAACACAATGATCTCTTACAAAACCCAACTTCAAAACAAATGAACTAAACTTTTGATATCACATTCCAAGTGATTGCTTTATACCATAGAGAGATCATTTTAATTTGCAAACCAAATTCTTTCCCTTTTTACCTCAAAGCCTTTAGGCTATTGCATATATATTTCCTTTTCCAAGTGTCCATGCAAAAATGCAATATTAACATCCATTTGCTCAATTTCAAAATCATTGTTAGTAGCTATGGCTAAATGAAATTTAATTGAAAATGATTTAACAGCAAGGAAGAGTATTTTACTAAAATCAACTCTCTTGGGAGTAGCCCTTGGCTACCAATCTAGCCTTGTACCTTTCTAATCAACCATTTCTCAAAGATCCATTTACAACCAATGGCCTTCCTTCCTTTGGGAAAATGTGTAGACTCCCAAGTATTACAAAGTCTAAAGCCATCATCACCTCTTGCATGGCTTGTATCAAACTCACTATCATCTACAATAATAGCTTCCCTATAAGATCTAGGTTCATCATCGGTACTTAATAAAACAAATATAAAACGAAAATCTGGTGAGCTATACCTATCAATTAGATTCAATTGTCTTGTGATCTTCTAAGAATAGGAGTATGGGGCTCTTCTTGTTCTTGAGTTTCCTCCACTTCTTCTTACTTATCTTCCCTAACCCCTCTAGTTTGCTCAGAATCTTCATATGAACCCTCTTCTTCTTCTTTCTCATCCCCAAATCCATCCCTTAGTTCTTCTCAAGGTCCATCTTCCTACTTAGTCTCAAAGTGCACTTTCCTTTCCTTTTCTTTATCGTTTGGTTGTTCAAGATCATAAATAGCTCTAAGTTCCTTGAAAGTCACATCTCTAGAATATATAATTTTCTTGGCTAGTGGATTTCAAAGCTGATAACCTTTTAACATTCTCACTATATCCAATGAAAATATGCTTATCAGCTTTTGGATCCAACTTAGACCACTTTTCTTTAGGCACATGAACATTAGCCTCACAACCAAAAAACCTTAAATGTAAAACAAAAGGTTTTTTTACGTGTCCACACTTCATAAGCTATCGAATCAAGAGCTCTACAAGGAGATTTGTTTAACAAGTCACAAGCAATACTCATAACTTATGCCCAAAAGCATTTATCTAAATGTGAACAACTTAAAATGCTTCTGACTTTTTCCATAATGGTCTAGTTCATTCTTTCCACAAGCCCATTTTGTTGAAGAGTGTAAGGAGTAGTCTTCTACCTAACAACATTCTTACAAAATTCATCAAATTCCTTAGAATAATATTTTCCTCCATCGACTGATATCAAAACCTTTATTTTACAATTTAATCGCTTTTCAACTAAGACATTAAATTCCTTAAACTTAGTGAATACTTCAGATTTGTGTCTCATAAATCCAAATAAGTCTTGATAAATCATCAATGAAGGACACAAATTATCTAGATTTTCCAAAAGATTCAATATCCCCAAAACCAAAAACATCCCAATGAATAATCTCTAATTTAATCTTAGCTCTATTACTACCTGAAAGAAAAGATGCTCTATTTTGTTTACCAAACACACAATGTTCACCAAAATCAAATTTCTCATTAGAATAAGGAAAACCATCTAGCAACTTATTTAAGATGGTTTTTAAACCATTCTCACTTATGTGGCCCAATTTATGGTGCCACAACATACATGTATTTTCAATTTTCATAGTTATACGTGTAGAGTTAAAAATAGTGGTGGCATCTACCCTAAACAAAGATAGTGTCTTTGTTCCTCTTGCTATCGCCAAACTCCTCACTAATCTGCAACTATGTTTATCAAATGTTACATGCATTCTTATATCATTCAACTTAGAAACCAAAATTAATTTTTTGGCTAATCAAGGAATATGTAAAACACTAGGGAGGGTTTTTAACCTCCCATTATTGGAACACAATTGTACCTTTCCTCGTCCAACAATGGAATATGAATTGTTGTCCCCAAGATATACTTCTCCTCCATCATATTTTTCATATTTGGAAAACCATTCCTTATGAGGAGTCATATGATAGGAGCATCTTGAATCAATCGACCAATGTTCATTAGATATAATAGTACATGAGGAAAAGAAAACTCCGTCACCTAAACTAAAAAACTTTCTCTGGCAAAATCCCATTGTTTCTTTTTGTTTCTACATTTCTTCTTCACGTCTTCTTATACCATAGTTCCAACACACTATTCTTTTTACCTGATGTCTTAGATCTGCCCTTGGACTTGTCCTTAGGCCCCTTCTTATCTCTCTTAGATCCTCTTTCCTTAGACCTTCCCCTGACATGGAAAGCATCCTTTGAACCCTCTATAACGGCTTTCTTCCTCATTTCCTTTGACAACAAAATTGCAACAACATTGTCCATCTTCGAAGTATCTAAAAGGTTAGCACTAAAGGAAAGAATCTTGTTCTCCCATGACTCAGGCAAAGAACATAGAAGCATAATACACTTAACTTCTTCATCTATCTTAACATCAATAGAAGCTAACCGATTCAAAATCAAATTAAATGTATTAAAATGCTCTGCTATCGAATGAATATAACTTATTAACCAGGCCACCCATGTTGAATGTCGCACAGGGAAGATTATTCTTGCAGAAAGTAATTTCTGAACTTCCTTAAGGATCAATGGTTCAATCAGGGCGTTGACAAGACGCTGTTTCTGCCGAAACAGTCTAGCTTTAGGCTTCAAAGGAATAGTATGAGTTATCACAGAAGTATCAAATGTTTTTAGATCTTCATAAACCTAAGCTATTGCAGCAATATCTTTCTTCAGTGCCCTCAATATATCTTCTCTGATTGCTTCAGGGCAGGCTTTCCCTATATAAACATTCCTTTCAGGGCCAGAGTCAGCTAAGTTAACAGTTTCATATTCACCTCCCTTATCTTCGGTTGATACCTTTTCCCGAGCCCTTGGATCTGAATCAAAAATTCTTTCTAAGGCCACCATTCCCTTGGGAATGCTATTATTTTTTAAATTGAGGACACCTTCTGTATCGCAGTCTTCGGGTTTCCAGTCTCCTTGATCCCTGTCGGACTCATCGATGATCTATCCTTCGAAAACATTTGAGCTTGCTAGAAAAGCAAGGATATGTCGATCATCGTCGAAGACTTGAAAGTTCCTGACATTATCAAGGACAGCCGGGGTGGATAACAATTCTACTGAGAATCTCTTGAGCTTGGAGCCTTGCATGGGCTCCAGGGTACTTGTGGCAACAGCTAATGAATCAGCTATTTGATTCTCCTCTCTTGGGATTAAACTAATCCCAAAAGCATCAAAGTCTTCAATCAGGTTCCACACCCGATTTCTATAAACCGCCAGCCTTTTATTGTGACATGTGTACTGACTGCGCACTTACTTGATAATCACTTCTGAATCTTCTTTAACCATCAAGGCAATAACTTTCTTCTGATGTGCGAACATCAATCCCCGAGCTAATGCTTCATATTCTGCTATATTGTTAGTGCATCCAAACTGTAACCTGTAAGAAGCAAAAAATGTTTTCCCTTGTGGGCTGGTTAACTCAATTCCAGCACCACACCCTGTTTTAGATTTGGATCCATCAAATGTGAGGGTCCATAGCTGAATATGAGCTGGGGTTGATCTCTTTGAGCTTGTTGTGGACGCTTGGATAAGATGAACCATAGGTGGGGCCACTTGATCTTTTGCATCAAATATTGGGAATGGGTGTTCAATAGGTTCATCAGGTGCAATATCCAATTCCCGCTCAGATATATCAGGTAATCCTAGGATATCTTTCTGACAGTTATCTGTATCTTTGATTGACCCCTTGGGTTTTGGTATACTTGTGAGTGCAGGGGTATAAAACAAACCCTGGGGCTGTCCAACATAACTATGCTGGTTCGGTATTATGACCGAGCTAAGATCAGTTTGAGGAGGGACTTCCTCTAAAGGTATATTATCCCTGGTTAACATTATCACATTTTTGGCTTTAAACGAGAAGTGATCTGAAACGGTCTCAAGGTGACTTGGGCTAGTTTCTTCAGTTTGGCAAACATGATATAGAAAACTGATGCAGGGTTGGCAGGTCAATTCCGAATGATTTTGGTAGTGCACCCTGCACCAATTTGGAAGTAGAAGACTCCATAAATCGATATCTTCCCCTAAGACCAGCTGATCTTGTTGCAGCTTCCTAATCAATACCTGTTGGTTTACACTAATCATGGGATCAAGGAATTCTTGTATTGACAAATCATTAGAACCAAGAACCGAAAGAGTGAAAATTTCCTCTCTTTTATAAAACCCTATCTCAATTTCAAAATAAGCTACCTCGTTGGGACAGTCATACTCAGTGATGATATGTTTGAGGCGAGGTTCACTCTCAATCCTAATCTGCGTAGGCATTCCCCTCCATGGTAGCCACATATGTGAAAAGTTGAGGGAAAGATATCCCCCTATACTCTTCATTAGATCTCTACTCAAAAGCATACCGTAAGTCTCAGGAATGTCTGCTACCTGAATATCCATATTAGTTTGAATCCTAGGATCAAACCCTACTTGCACATGTATATTTCTCAATTCTCCAACTACATTAACCTCTGTTTTATCAAGTTGAATGACCTTCTTGTTTGTTTGGATAGGATTCAATCCCAATTTCTTGCATACAGAAAATGGCATAACATTGCCAGAAGCCCCTGAATCTAGCAGACAATTGTGCAGATTCTTCCCACAGATTCTCAAACTTAAAAGAAATGGTGGGGTCCTGTTGTGACCTTTTCACACATCGCCCCATCGCAAATGGGGACCCCCAGTAGTCTGCTAGTTTTTAGGGTTTTGTCTCCTTGCAACAGTTTCATGAGGTCACCTTGTTCAGAGTTTCAAGTTAGTCTTCTGAGAGTCATCCGAGCCAAGTCAATAATCCATGCTTGAATCAGTGCCTAAATGTCACAGAAGTGCTCAGAGGGCCCGGGAAACGAAGATTGCCTGTGCTTTCGGCCAATTCTGACACTTCCTATTTTTTAGGGAATCTACCTTTTTGCTTTTTCGTTTTTTATTTTTGGCATTTTTGGACCAAACGAGGTTCCCTATTTTTTAGGGATTTTGCTTTTTCTATTTTTAGAAAGTCAACCCTGGTCAACGAGTCAACTTTCCATCTTTAGATCCAAAAATCAACCAAAAAATCGAAAAAAATCATTGAAAAATCAAAGAGAAAATTGAAAAATCAAGTGAAAAATCTGCAAAAGCAAGCAAAAATCTGAGAAAAATCAACCCCAAAAGCATCAAATTCTGGAAAAATCATTGAAAATCAGTCAGATCTGAGAGGAAAATCACCAAAAAATTGACCAAAGAGTATAAAATTCATGGCAAAATTCTGTCTAAGTCTGGAAAATTCGCCATGTTCAGCCTTGAGGAAGTTGGCCCTTAAAATGTGGGACGGAAGGAAGAGTGGCAAGGACCATGGAAAGTCTGCCATGCCCAAAGGGAAGAATGGCAAGCCTTGACCAAAGTCCGCCCAGACTTGGCAAGGATCATCCAAAGTCCGCCCATCCTTGAAGAAAATGGCAAGGACTATGGAAAGTCCGCCCAGCAATAAGGAGAAGATGGCAAAGACCTTGGAAAGTCCACCTTGGACTTGGCAAAGGCCCTTCAAAGTCCGCCATGACTTAAGAGGGGGTTGGAAAACCTTCTTTGAAGTCCGCCACACCTTGGCATAACATTTGGAAAGTCCGCCATGGCATAGAAGAGGAAAAAAATTAAAATTTTGCTAAGTGTTTGAGGCCTAGTAAAGGAAAATCCGAAAATTGCCTAAGTATAGAGGCCAAAAGGGAAGGAAAATTGAATTTTGGCTAAGTATTTTAACATTTTTTGAGAGGAGAAGTGCGAATTTTGGCTAAGTGTGAATGGCAAGCCTAGTAGAAAGTCCGCCATACCTTGAGGAGGGATGGAAAAGACTTAAGGAAGTCCGCTTGGGACATGGCAAGGAAGAAAATGAAGTTCGCCTAACATGAAAAGAGAAGAAGTATTAAAATTCGCCCAAGTATGGATGTCCAGAGAAAACTTGATAAAGTTGGCCAAGTATACAGAGAAAATGCACAAGGCAAAGAGGTAGGAAAGTCCGCCCTTGGCTAAGAGGGTTAAAATTTTGTCAAGTATCATAGAAATTCACCTAATGAAGACATCCAGAAAAAGAATTTGCTTAGAGAAATTCATCCGAGCAAGAGAAAAATTGATTTTGGCATAAGAAAATTGGCCCGACGCAATTCAAAATGAAGATCTGGCATAACATTTATTGACGGAATGGCTAGAATTTTGACTTGGCTAGACGAAAAGTGGAATAAAATTGGAAAATAAACTTTTAGCCAAAGAAAATGGAGAGAAAATTAAAATAGCCATGGGTCCAAAACAAACAGGTTGGAATAAATTAAAATATTTTAATATTTTAATAATTTATTTCAAAATACTCAGAAATTTAAAAGCCTTGGACAAAATTAAATTCGCCAGACGTGTATCAGAGGAAAATAAATTATGTCGGACAAAGATAAAAAATCCAATGGGCAAAATTAAATTCGCCAGACGTGTATCAGAGGAAAATAAATTATGTCGGACAAAGATAAAAAATCCAATGGGCAAAATTAAATTCGCCATGATTTAAAACTTGGAAAATCGAATTTAATTGAATATTTAATGTGGTTTTTTTCAAAATTCAAAAAATAAAGATAAACATCTAAGCAAAAAAATCGAATTTTTGAAAATCAAAGAGATTTGCTTGGATAAGCTCAACATGGATTCTTTTCGAAAAATAAAGGAAACTTGCCTATTTGAACAAGAGAAAACAAATTGAGATCGAGAGACAAGAAGGCAGTTGCTAAAACAAATCAAGTTCTTCAACATTATAATGAGTTTCAGCAACTCATTTTTCACAAACACAGCTGAAGAAAAGTTAATCTCTCTCGAAATTCTAAGGCAATCAATTTTTCAGTAGGCAAGATCGAATTTCCCAGAGGAAGAAGTAATTTTATGCTGAAGAAGAATTTTTCTCGAGAAGTGAAAAGATTTATTTGCTGAAAGTCGATTTTTTGTGCAAGAGGGGCGCACTTCATCACTTGCTTTTTGATTTAATTCTCGAAGTTTAAATCTGATTTGCAGCCAAAAGTCTTTTACTGAGGTTTGAAGGTCAATTGAATAAGTTCGCCGTAATGTCCCCTTCTCATCAGTGATCTGTTCTGACACTCATCAGCCTATTCCGGAAGCCTGTAGGCTCGTTTGAGGTAAAATTAGGGTTTCCATGTTCAAAGGTTCTATGGTTTTTCAGGGAGTTTACTATTTATAATAAATTCTAATTTTGGCAATATGCAGTTATCAGTCTTCAAGGTCTTCATTTTCAGTTGGAGCATCTAATGCAATTCAAGTTTGGCTTCTAATGGTTTAATTTTGGAGAATAAAGGCATAAATGTTATAATTTGTAGTTGACCCCTTGGCCTAGGAGAACAACTTTAAGTTGTG
This sequence comes from Sequoia sempervirens, assembly GCA_007258455.2. Classification (NCBI taxonomy): domain Eukaryota; kingdom Viridiplantae; phylum Streptophyta; class Pinopsida; order Cupressales; family Cupressaceae; genus Sequoia; species Sequoia sempervirens. Next base: position 96,723 of record VDFB02264169.1, on the reverse strand, counting down.
TTTAAAAGAGGGACTTGGAAGGGGGACGCCTTCATGAAGTATTAAATATATTTTAATTATTGTCTAATGCCTTGGGAAAAGTGGACGCCACTTTAAGGAGATATATTTTTAAATAAAGTGAAATGTGTTAGCTTGCAAAAAGGGACGCCATTTTGAAGGATTAATTGATTTTTGGAATTTGATAAGGCTCTTATGTCTTTTGGTGTGCCTTCTCAAGAATTTGAAGTGTTTTATGAGCTTCTATAAAAGAAAGGTTTTTGCTCCAGCTTTGGTATCCAATTGCTTACTATACTGTTATGTTGTCGAATTGACAAGTGATATTTTGCTTCGAGGATGCTACCTCCTAGCCTCTAACCAATTTCATGTTTGAAATACAACACCTAGTTGCCTTTTGCTGCTTCTCATTCAGACTAGCAGATTGAGCTCAACAGATGAAGTCTTTTTGATAAAATTTCTAGTTTTGAGTTGTTGGTTCACATACAGCTGAAAGTGTAAAATGTATGCAGCTCTTTGAATAATTTTTATTTGCTTCTGGGTACTTTTGAAGTGTTATTGTTTGCCATGGGCGCCCCTTTCCACCAAGTATCAGATTTTATTTCAGAGATTCCGATTTTTAAGAAGCAAATCGCCCCTTTCAAGGGCCGTACCATTTAGTTTGCATTGGGAAGTGTGCCAGGAATTAAAGACCAAGATTTGTTGCTATTTCTTCATCCTAGCATGGTCGCCTACCTTCTAGAAGTCCATTGCATCCAATCTCATTCGATTTGGAGGTGAAATGAGTGAGTTATGAATACTTCATTGGTTTTCACAGTTTCTAATTGACATTTTCAGTTTACTGATTTTTGTATCAGACTTTAGAAGTTCTGATTTTTGATTCATTATCAGTAGTTAGAGAGATAATTATTTATATGAGATCATCTATTACTCTTGTGCTTTGAAGCTATTGAAATTCATATGTAATTTGCAGCTTTATTCCTTATTTGTAAGACTGTAAACAGTAGTACTGTTCCAGTCCTAATTGCTGCAATTAATTCTTCTTTCTTTTCACATTAAGTACCCCTGGATGGTCTACCGCCAGTGTGGATAATTGATTGTATCTCTCTTTGTACCCACTTTCAAAGTGGTGAATCCCCACTCTCAAGTGGATGCCCGCCGCAGCGGATGAATCAGATTGTTGTAGTTTCATGGCTAGTTATCCACCTATTAGTTTCTAGTTTTTCAATTAATCACTCCGTCATATGTCAGCACCTCGCCCTCAGTGGGATCTTGAGTGCACATTCTTGACGTTGAGTTTGTTTCATTTCAAGTTGTTATTTTAGTTTCTCTGCCATATGACAACACCTATCCTTCCTTGGGATTGAGTGTGCATTCTTGGTGTTGAGATCTTTCGTACTTGGTTTCAATTGTGGAGCTAACTCTAATCAAGTTGGCTAGTGTTGGTTTATGTTGTGCAATTCAACGAAAAAATTTGGTTAGCATATTTCATTCGCCATTCTTCTTCTGTCTCTTTCATGTTGATTAAGTTCTGTCTAAAATTTCAGCTTAATCCATTTTCTTTCAGCTTGCTTTTTCACAGAAATTTAATTATTTAATAAGCTGAAAGTAAATTATTTGAACACAAGGCGCAGAAATAAATTATTTTAAAAAGTCTCCGTATTAATGTTAGTATTTTTTACTGCAGGTTAATGACCATGGCGGGCGAATCATCAAAGAAGGCAGCAATGAAGTTCGCCAGCAAAGGTGTCCAACGAGAGTCTAAAATTAATTCAAAGTGGAAAAATGTTGCAGACACCGATCTGGGACATGTCGACTTCGAAGAGTTCAAGAAAAGAGTATATGGACAGAACGGACTTCCAACACCAATTGCCAGAAGTATGGTGTGAAATGGAATATTTCAGGCAGCTGGATTCCCGCCTACAATGGATTGTGTTGAATTGATGGTAGAATGTGCCATCCATTACAATGCTCAGACAAGACAGATCATTGCACTTGACAGCAGAATTTTGGCACACTTGGGCGAGGTAGCAATTCAAGAAACCTTTGGCATCCCAGCGCATTCTCGTACTGTCTACAAGACCAAGGAGGAAGCTAAGCGTTTGTATGACAGCCAGTCAGACTTATGCGCCACAAATATTAACAAGGCATGGCTGGATTAGCCTAAAACGTCATTAAAGAAGATGCCTAAGAGGCCACACCGGACGGACTTCAAAGAAGATTATGGGGACATCATTTTGATGCTGAACAGAATAGCTAGCAACCCTCAAGGAACATTTTTTGAAAATTGGATGTACTACTTCATAGATGAAATCACTTCTAGCGTAAAAATGTTCAATTGGTCTCGAATGATAAGTAACAATCTTCACGAGCAGTTGGTCAATTTGGAAGAGACTAAGTCTTTTCACATGAGCTCGTATGTTGTCTACCTGTTGGCTAGGTCATATAAATACTCAAGATTAGTTTGTAAAGGCAAAGTGGGCAACGGAGAAAATGAACTCAGACCTTATGATTGCTACCCACAACTTCAGCTGAGGGAGAAGTCTCATTTCAGAAGGGTGCATGATGCCTTCTTAATGCATATTACCAGAACACTTCAAGGAGGAGTGCATCAAATGCTGAGTCGTGAGGCGAAGAGTTTGATCAATAAATACGGATCCTGGTTCATCCAATTTCCAAAATTTACATATGTCAGGATCCAGGGATTTACTAGAAATCCCTATAAGTTGCCCATCTATCCGACAAATCGGATGATCCTAATTGAAGTCCTAAGGCAACTAGAAGAATACTAGAACATCAGAGGCCAACTAAAAGGCGGCTGTTACATTCCCATTTTTCATCGGGAATATGTTAGAAACTTGTCCATCGGCACAAGCAGCTGAAAGCACAGGTTGGAGATCCAGCGGTACCCATTCACAGCCTACAAGTCCAGGGCCAATTTTGACCCACATCATCACATCCGGACAATGGATGGGAGAAGGTACAAGCACATGGTGGAACTGGAGGACTTATGGGCAAACATTGCTGATGAATATGAGGTCAGAAGAAGATTATGGTCCAGAATGCCAGTAGACTTCATGAGGGCGATTGAACTTTGTCGAGTGCCTGATCAGTTGCAGGACGATGGGAACTACATCCAGCCACGCTTCGAGGAAAGCCGACCTCTTCCTCCCATAAGGTGGTCAGAGCCTGAGCACTCAGACTTAGCAACCTTGATGAGACCAGTGACTAAGTACTCTCAATGGTGGGTTGACCATCATGTTCAAGAAATGAGACAAAAAAAGAATAACGCTCATGTATGATTTACTGAGCGAGACAGAATCGTATTCCTCCAATGCTGGCGCATCCCATCAGGATTTGGTTGAGATTGGAGAGAAGAGGAAGGAAGTAGTTCCAAGTGTAAAGCATGTTCAGAAAAGACAGAGGGGAGAATCATCTCGCTCCGCGGCGTCTCGGAATATTGACGAATTGGTGGCCACCGCAGAGGAGTCCTTGGTTGAAATGATTGAAGCTTCTGCAATCCAAGAAAAGAACAATGAGCCTATTCAACTAGATGATGAGGAGCCCTCATCTCATACGGGCACAGAAATATTAGGTTCAGATAACGAGAAGGAAGTCCAAGATGATGACTTCGAAGAGGGAATGATTTCCGCCCTCAAAGAAGTCTAGGATGTTCCCAATGAAGAGAACGTTCACGAGGAAGATGGCATTGAGCAGCCTACCATTCCAGATTGGCTAATAGAAAGGATGAAGATTCAGGCGCCAGAAGAAGCCCAAGAAGAGGATGATACTGTGGACTTCTTGGCAAGGTTGGAATGGGTTGCAATTAAGAAGCCGGCCAAGAAATTTTCCACCATTTAGCGGGACGAGGCAGGCAGTCGTTCCATACACATCGCAGTACCGACAGTGGACAAGCCACAGGATGAGATCACTCCTCAAGAGTACGCCATAACCACCATAGATCTTGGCCCGACCACAAAAGGTCAGGAAGTGGAGGAACTAGATAATTCCGTCTCAACTGTCAAGGCGAGACTAGAAAAAGAAGTGGCGAAAAAGGAGTATAAAAGGGAAGTTGAACGCCTGAAGGAGTACATACGGCATCTGACCCAGCCACTCAATCAGAGTGATGTAGTAGCTCCTCCTCTCCTTAATTCCTCGCAGGAAATAGCAAAGGATGTAGAGCACAGGATGGTCACGGCCAAGAAGGCACAAGAATGGATGATAAACGAGAGCACTGAAGCAGCCTCATTCATGGAGAAGCTGGCACTTGCCTATGGGAAAACTTCTTCTTTTCTTTCCAAACTTGTTGATATGGCGGAAATTTGGGACAACCTTCCAGATATTCAGGAGAAGCTTATTCCATGCCTTAGAGTCTTGAAGGGCATCCCAAGAGAAGAGTTGGTTGAAAAAAGGGTGATTGCTGCAGGAGCAGCGTATGATTTTCACCATTGGTTTTGGGCAGTGACTATACAGAAGAGGTTCTGGAGAGGGCGAAAGCGGATGGGCTCAAAGTGGAAGAGCAGGTCAAAGAAATCCGGGAGAAAATTTATATGATAGTTGCAGAGGTGTTTGACCATGAGATTGTCCGGGAAAACGACATGCAGCTGGAGAGGTTGAAACATAAGGTTCAGGAGGTTTTCTTCTCGGCTACTGGACCAATTTTGAGACAGGACTTTGCGAAAGTGGCGAGTCTCTTGGCCATCCGGAATGATTTTATGAAGCAGGAGGCAAATTGGGCAAGCACCTTCGCCAAATGTGCTGAGGACTTGGATGGACTGGAATTCTGGATTAGCATGCTGCCGCCCGTCACGATGGAGGAGGTTGTCGCGGTCGTGTCCAAATTCATCGAGCGCAATGCTGACCAAGCAGATAGGGACGCCTCTCGTTGATGCTAGCTCCAACTGCCACTTCACTGCCTGTTACTGATTGTTTACTGATTGATAATTGATGTTATTTTGGGCAACCCTAATTAGGGTTGAGTTGTAATAATCTTGGCCGTCGATATTGTTTTAATCTCGGCCCTTCATTTGATTTTTGAAACTCTATTTAAACTAGTGATCTCTCACTTTCTTGTGTGGAGACAGTATATGAAATTGTTGCATTGAGACTATTTCTATTTCCGATAATAAAAGCTCTTTGCATGATTTGCTTTGAATAACTTTTATTGTCAAATAGTAAGCGAGGTTGCATATCTTCTTCTACCATAGATTAAAGTTAGACTTAAGGTAAGTAGAATTTGCTTTTGAGTATTGGTTAAGTGAATGAGAGATTGATCATATAGATTCAATGGTGAAGTATTGCTCATACTTTCTTCGAATGGATGATTTGCATTCGATGCGTAAAGTTAGCCTGAGCTTATAATTGTGGAAGCTTAACTTCAGTCTCATTCGAGGCTTGAAAACCATTATCACACCCCTTGAAGATTGCACCCACTTTGCGTAAGTTGTCCTAGGGAGGCGAAACAAAGTGCAGTTATCCCTTTCACTAGATCCTTACTGTCTCTTAAATTCTTAGGCGTAGAATAGATCCCCTAAACCCTTATCTTTTTGCTATTTTTTTTGAGATCCAAATTGAAGTCCTAATTGAAGAAGCCTTTAATGATAAATCCGCCTAAGTCCCGAACTTGTGAAAATTTCTTTAACGTAAGTCCCCTTGTGTATTACCAGCAAATCACAACGCCCATTGAGCTTTTCCACACGTCAAGACCTGACAAAAGAAACCTTGGAATCGCCATATGATCTTCTCGCAATCTTAGCATACGCGGTGGTTTTTCAAGAGAGGATAGAGTGTCTCTAGACATTTTATTCTGTGTGTTCGGTGGATGATAAAACGTACACCAACAAGTCCCTACCTTGTTTCTGAATAGAGCTGCGTTCATATTCACAGCAGGTGCCACCTTGGTTTTCCCTTTTGATTTATCAGCTTCTTCCAACGCTTTCAGCACTATATCTCGTTGGGAAGGGCACCATTTTAGGATGTCAAAGTATGATAAAGAGGTCTTTTGTTTCTGCATCTCAGAAACAATATCAAATTATGTGTTATAACTTGCATTATATTTGAAAACACCAGATGAATTACCTTTGCTAGGGAAGTCAGGCGGACCCTTCGGTGGAGGAGGGTTGTTATTAGCACTCTGATTCGGAGGCACCATGTGGTTAGGTGGTGCTAATTGTTGTACCCCAAAATTAAAATTTTTGTTACACTTAGACATTTTGGAGAAATGAGTAAAAGTCTTGTCAAATCGATCAAAAAAGTCAAAATTTGGGTGTGCATGTCTTGCATGAGGGGTTAAAATGCAAAATTTTCAATTTCTGACGATCTGGGTCTGCTAAGAGCAGCTTAACCTACAAAACCCAGATCTCAGTTTTTCATCCCTAAATTTTAGGAAAACTGCTATTTTTGAAATTTTCTAAAATTAGTAACGTTTTTACGTTTTTGGTTTCTTTCGAAACAGATATGGCAAAAATTTCTAAAAATAGAAAGTTGGTCGACAGGGTCCGAACTGATTTTGATTGGCTCAAAATACGTCCGTATCAGGCTGGTGCAGTCAGAATCTCAAAATAGTCAGTTTTTCCCTACTGAGTCTATTCTGCTTTTTTTAGAAGCATATATGGAGCTCCGAGGTCATCAATGGAAGTCATTCGACTGCCAGGCGCCAGTTTCGGCACTTAAACATTCGACAGAAGGTGAAAAGATGAACATGCACGAAGAACGAGAAAGAAAGTTGAAAGGTCATGAAAATTTTCTAACACTGCTGAGTTTGGGCGCCCCTGTTGAAGAAAGGCGCCCATCTTTTTAGGGTATCAAATGGTAAAATTAGGGTTTGAGCTCTCAGCCAAAGTTGCTCAGTTTGCTTCCAGCTCCGCAGCGAATCCGACAGTACAGTCAACGGATCATCCAGCCACCCAGAAGTCGAGATCAAACGGAGCAGTTTCAAACAGAAGACAAAGTGAAAATTATGAAAATCTCATAAAATTTTCTAAGTCTGGGAACTTTGGGCGCCCCAGGTGTCCAGGGGCGCCCAGTCTTTTGGAAGGAAAGGTCCAACAATTAGGGTTTGCAAATGTGCTCAATCTCTTCAGATTTCAGTCAGCTTCGCAACGGGCGTCTTCGTCAGAGCATCTGACTTGTCGTTCTCTGGCAAATCCAGATCAAGGTGAAGGTAGAAGATGAATGTTCAAAATTGAAGATAAAGTTAGGTGAAAAATTGACTAAGTCTGGAGCAAATGGGCGCCCCTGGAGAGAAAGGGCGCCCAAGCTTTTGGAGGCTTAAACAGATGAATTTGCTAAAACTGCCTCCAGTATGTCTTCTTCAGATCAGAACAAGCTTTCCAACGGGATACTCAGCACGTCAATCGGATGTCGCAGTCGCCGGATATAAAGCACCGAACAAAGGGTCTGACGAAGGCTAAAAACCAAAATTCAGAAGCAAACACAGAAAAATGTAAAATAAACTAAGTCTGGTCAAGTTGAGCGCCCCTGGAGAGAAAGGGCGCCCAAACTTTTGAGCTCTAAGATGATGGAATTCACCAACGCAGTCTCCAGGATCATCTCATTGATTTTAGCTAAGCTATCCAGTGGGCTTGTCAGCCAGTCAATCGGATCAGCGTAGCCCCAGGAACAGAGAATTCATTAGAAGAGCAAAGGGAAATGAAGAACTTGAAAATCATGAAAAAATGGCTGACACTGTGAAAGTTCGGAGCCCCTGGAGGAAATGGGCTCCCATGAATTTGAAGGTCAAAACGAAGTTTTTCGCCAGAGGTGCCTCCAGAACAATCTTCTCAGAATCAGTCAGGCTCCGCAATGGATCTTTCAGCTCACCTGTCGGATCATTCTGCAAACGGGAAATTAGAGGCAAAAAGGTTGATGAGGTCAAAAGTTAACACTGGATGAATGAAGAAAAATGAGAGAATGTCAAAATTTTGAAAGATGTCACTAACAATGAAGTGGGCGCCCCTGGTGAAGAAGGGCGCCCAACTTCTCATGCCTTAGAGAATTTTTTGAGATTTTCAAAAGGTTTCAAAATTGCAAAGTGAGGGAAGATGGCGTCCAAACACATTGAACAGAGATTTTAGGGTTTTGAAATAAAAGCGAAAGAAAGCAAAGCAAAGACAAAACCCTAAGTCTATTTAACATCTTTCTTTTACGTTATTTTCATTATTTTTGCAGGTAGCCTTCAAGGGAGAAAGTTGGAGCAGCAAGTTTGAAGAAATTTTTCAAGATTCAAGAACATAGCTTGCTGGTTTTTCATCATATTTTTCAGACCAGCAACATAAACCCTTGCTTTTTCAAGCTTTTTCATCCAGAAGATCAAATTTTTGAAGGAGAAGATCAAAGATTTCAATTTTCAGCGTTCTGGGTCTGCTCAACTCGTTCTTCTGAAGAATTTTTCAAGAACTTCATCAAGTTGCAGCAAGTGCTTTTATTTTTGCATGTCAGTGAAATCTTCAGGGTTTGCAAATTTGGATCATCTGGGTCCTCTCAAAACAGTGTTCTGAAGAAAACCCATATCACAGCTTTTTCAAGAAAATTTCAAATTCTAGGGTTAGCTGCTTTTTTGATCAGCCATCAGGGTTTTGTAAATCTAATCAACTGGGTCCATTTCTAATCTTATTCTGAACAAAACCCAGGTGCCATCTTTTTCGGTGGAAAATTGAAGAAATTAGGGTTTGCTGCTTTTTCAGTCAAAATTCAAGATTTTCAAAAACGGACGATCTGGGTTGTCTTGTAACGAAATTCTAAGCAAAACCCATATCTCAGAAAAATTTCCAAAAAATTGTCCGTTTGAGGCCAAAAACCAGCATTCTAAAAATAGAAAGTTGCTCAAGACTTGCCTGAACATAGGCGAGTTTACAGTCATTCTTCAAGGTTTTCAATATGGAGTACACTCCCCTCGAGTTTAAGACCAAATCAGCACTATGTCAGAACTTCATCATCTCAGCTGAAGAACGAGAGAAGGTGTGATATGAAGAAAAGGAAAGGTATCATAAAAGAGTTGTGCAATACTCTTCTATTGGAAATCAAGCGAAGTGTCAGAAGCATAAAGTTGCAGAGCCGCCAGGTTATCAAATTTGTGAATCATCTTTTGGGGCAGCGATGTTTTTCGAGAACATAACTCATAAAGCAGCCAAAGAAGTGAAGGATTCTCTAAGTTTGATCATAGAAGGCGAAGAGATCTTGGAGAATCAGAATATTGCCTTTGAAGGCATAGATGCACCGAACCGGGACACAGTTTCTAATTTCCTAGCGGATGTGATCGAGCTTTAAAGCAGCTTTCTTCTAGAAGCTTTCTTTCCGCTTTCTTTCTATTCTTGGAATGATTCTTATCCATTCTTTGAGAAGAGAAAGAAGATAAGATGTAATAGTTGGCGTTTCCCGCTTTTTCTACTTTCTAGGGTTTTAGTTGTTATCTTCTTTCTAGATTTAGTAATAAAGCTTGCTTGCTGAGCAAGCCCTAGATTGTGAAAGCAAGGAGATTTAGGGTTCCCTACTCCTCTGCTTGTCTATAAATAAGAGCCTTTGCTCATTAGTTTCTTTAACCATCTGGTGATAACAAAACGCTGAGCCTATTTTGCCTTCTATTTGTTATTCAAGTATTGTTCAATTGTGTTGTGATAAGCAAATTGTTGAGCCTCTTTAGCCAACAAGGAGTTAGTGTGATTGTTGTTTCTATTGTGTAAGAACAAGATTGCAAGCCTCTTTAGCTGCAATTTCTTGTTCCAGGCATGTTAGAAGTGAGCTTTGTTCTAGAAGTTTGAGTAATAAAATCATGAGCCTCCTTTGCCTTGGTCCAAAATCTCAGATTTCCGTTATTTGTGTTATGCTTTTATGATCTCGATTTCAGCTTACATTGAAGTGTGTAGATGTTTGTTGGAAAAGAGTTTATTGAAGTACTTTGTCAGAGAATCATCCTTGTCCATTTCTAATTTCTCTTGCTCTGCTTATTACTTGAGAAGTTAGAAACGTCTTTAGTTTAAGCTAGTCGTAGTTGAAGTTCTTAAATCAGAAAATCTCAGCTGCGGCGTTTGTGTTTTATAAACTTTGTGCTCTAGCTGATCAAAAAGATAGGCAACTTAGTTTTAGTTTACTTTCTTGAACACCATCAGCAAGAGGGAGCTTCCCCTCCTAATTTGAAGAGCAGTTTATCTGTGCATAGCTGTCCGTTTTCAAATCCGCATTCCAGAGGTGCGAATTTAAACGCCAACAGTTTTCTGGCGCCCACCATGGGGCACGAGGCATAAAACAACAAAGAAAGCTTAGGCTTTATGTCACGGGTATGACTATCTGGCACCCTATTGCTTGATCCAGCAGAAGCAATGGGTGATAACAACAATAATGTTGGAAGAAATGAACGACGTCCACCCCCATTACCTTGGGGTAACATCATTGGACCTTTGGCCTTGCAGGAACATCATGAATTACCTAAAGGGTCGAGGAAGCACTTTCCACGGTTTCACGGCGATGGGACTCAACACCCTGATGATCATCTTTCCGCCTTCTCAACGGCCTGCGCCATCTTGCACGTGGAACATGAAGACATCGCAGTGCGTCTCTTTGTGGAGACTCTTATTGGGAATGCTGCTGATTGGTTCAATCACTTGGAGCCAGGCATTATCACAAGTTGGGCGACTATGATCGAGAAATTCTTGGCGAGATTCAAGCCCGCTGAAGACAGTCATTTGTTGTTTGCCCAACTTGCAAATTCAAAGATGGAGAGCAACGAGCCCATGAGGGAGTTTGTAGCAAGATTTAATCGTCTTGTTACACGGATTTCTTCTACACTTAATCCATCACCGGATATTCTGATGAGCTGCTTCATAAATGCTCTTCCATCAAAGATAGCCTTCTTGAAAACGGCAAAAGAAACAGAATTGACGGACGCACAAAGACACGCCATTGAGCTGGAAGATAATATGATCACTTCCGGCATAATGAAGAAGGATTCAATCAGGCCTCTAGTTCAGAGTTTTGCAGATCCACTACTACAGAAGGCAGCCAATGAGATGCTGGCACTACCACCACCGCAATATCAACTTCAACAACAGTATCAACCTCAGCAACTGTATCAACCGAAGAGAAATGATTTTCAGCCTTACGACAATTGCAAGCCACGATTGCTAGCACCTCCACCAAGACAAACAGTTGAAGCTGCACCACACGCAGTATTTTGTTCCTTTCATGATACCGATGAACATACCGGTTCTACATGTCCTGAGAACTTAAGAATGAATCAGATTATAGGATATGCTGATGCTGCACCCAGTTCCAATTTCGTCCCAACACTAAGTTCGAATGTTGTCTTACCACAAACGGACAACTTCGATGGCGACTCCGCAATGGGATATTTTGAACCCATTATTGAAGAAAAAGAAGACCTCTGCCACTACTCTCTTGCAGCAAATCACGGAAGACACTCTTTGCCTGTGTTCACAAAGGCTCTGCACTTGCAAGCGCAAAAAGAAGAAGAGAGGCGGAGAGCTAAAGAACAAGTTAAAAAAGCGGTTGCTCAAGACCCATCTCCAACCAAGTTTGACATTGTAGACTCCTTGATGAAGACAAAAGTGCAGATTTCTCAGTTGGAATATCTTCGTGATCATCCTGAGCAGCTGGACAGAATAATACAACATGCGAAGAAAGAAGCTTCAATTCAGCCTACATTGCTCGAGTCATCCGTTCTAGTGAAAGAAAAGCCTAAACCTTTCTATATATCTTTGTATATAGGAGGGTTTAAATTGAGCAATTGTATCATTGACTCAGATGCCTCAGACAACGTGATGCCTCTACAAGTGATGAAGGCATTGGGACTCTCGTGCACAGAAACTCAAAACGAGTGCTATTCGCTTCAGTCTGAGTCGGTGCCGTTGGTCAGACAAATGAAGAACACTCAAGTAAGGTTGGCGGCATGTCCAGAGAAAAGAATTGTGATGAATATCCTAGTGGCTGACATTCCACCCAACTACAGGATGTTGTTGAGTCGGAGCTTCTGCAGAGATCTTGGTGGTGCAATGCAGTTAGATTGGTCGTCTACAATCATCCCTGTGGAGGAAGACAGAATCAAGATAGAACCTGAACCCAAATGCCAATTCATGGTGGTGAAAATCCCAAACCCCCCACCCCAAATTCTGTATCAAGGAACGGGTCTCGGTAATTATGTGACGCTGTCCAAGTTAGAAAGTGAAGACCAAAACATTCCTTGTCCAAAAGAGAGACCGATAGAGGATGCAAATTTATGGACAATACAGTTCGATGGGGGTCGTTCTAATACAAAATCAGAAGCAGGGGAAGTGATCATCTCCCCTAAAGAACAATTGTACCCATTGTCATATGGCTTGCAATTGGAATTCACTGAAGCTGAAAAAGAGGCGCTTTTGTTAGGCCTCAAAAATGCCAAAGACATGGGAATGGAACTCCTATGTGTTAAAGGGGATATGAAGCTGATCGATGAGCCAATCAAAGGATATTTTCAGATCAGAAAGGATCATCTACGACATTATAGAAATCAGGTGTGGAATGCAATCGATTGGTTTGAAGAGTTCGACAGCAGAGACATCCCAAAGATCAACGGTAGAAACGTCCCAAAGATTGACAACAGAGAGATCCCGAAGATGAACGAGAACAAAGTTGGTGACTCAGTGGTACCTGCTTTCTTCCTTGCGCCATTTTCCGACTTTTGTCAAGGTGCGTCTGGATGGACGTATGAAGATATGAGAATCTTCATCCCAGAAGATTTGTCTCTTGCAATACCTAGGAGAAGAGAAGTGAAGCCTTTCAGGCAGAAACAACATCCTTCAGAGGTGGAGTAAATTTTCTGTGAATATTTTCCTTTATGTTTTCGTGATGTGTTTCCCCTTTCAGTGATGTGATTGTTATGTTGTGTTTCCCTTTTCGTGACAGTTTCGTCGTGTTTTAGGTGATTAGGAGTCTTGTTTTAGGTGATTAGTAGGGAAGTCCAACTATTAGGTGATTACTAAGAAGTCCGGTCATAGGTGACTTAGGAAAGTTTTGCAAATAGGTGATTAGGAAATGATGCTGACTCCGATACCCAATGGACAAGGCACTGGTCTATGCTTAAAACTCCAGAGATTCTATGGTTCTCCTATGCCGTGAGTATCTGCCATGGTCCCCAAACAGAGCCAATGTTGTACCCCAAAATTAAAATTTTTGTTACACTTAGACATTTTGGAGAAATGAGTAAAAGTCTTGTCAAATCGATCAAAAAAGTCAAAATTTGGGTGTGCATGTCTTGCATGAGGGGTTAAAATGCAAAATTTTCAATTTCTGACGATCTGGGTCTGCTAAGAGCAGCTTAACCTACAAAACCCAGATCTCAATTTTTCATCCCTAAATTTTAGGAAAACTGCTATTTTTAGAAATTTTCTAAAATTAGTAACATTTTCTACGTTTTTCTGGGTTTCTTTCGAAACAGATACTGGCAAAAATTTCTAAAAATAGAAAGTTGGTCCGACAGGGTCCGAACTGATTTTGATTGGCTCAAAATATGTCCGTATCAGGCTGGTGCAGCCAGAATCTCAAAATAGTCAATTTTGCCCTACTGGGTCTATTCTGCTTTTTTTAGAAGCTTATATGGAGCTCTGAGGTCATCAATGGAAGTCATTCGACTGCTAGGCGCCAGTTTCGGCACTTAAACATTCGACAGAAGGTGAAACGATGAACATGCACGAAGAACGAGAAATAAAGTTGAAAGGTCACGAAAATTTTCTAACACTGCTGAGTTTGGGCGCCCCTGTTGAAGAAAGGCGCCCATCTTTTTAGGGTATCAAATGGTAAAATTAGGGTTTGAGCTCTCAGCCAAAGTTGCTCAGTTTGCTTCCAGCTCCGCAGCGAATCCGACAGTACAGTCAACGGATCATCCAGCCACCCAGAAGTCGAGATCAAACGGAGCAGTTTCAAACAGAAGACAAAGTGAAAATTATGAAAATCTCATAAAATTTTCTAAGTCTGGGAACTTTGGGCGCCCCAGGTGTCCAGGGGCGCCCAGTCTTTTGGAAGGAAAGGTCCAACAATTAGGGTTTGCAAATGTGCTCAATCTCTTCAGATTTCAGTCAGCTTCGCAACGGGCGTCTTCGTCAGAGCATCTGACTTGTCGTTCTCTGGCAAATCCAGATCAAGGTGAAGGTAGAAGATGAATGTTCAAAATTGAAGATAAAGTTAGGTGAAAAATTGACTAAGTCTGGAGCAAATGGGCGCCCCTGGAGAGAAAGGGCGCCCAAGCTTTTGGAGGCTTAAACAGATGAATTTGCTAAAACTGCCTCCAGTATGTCTTCTTCAGATCAGAACAAGCTTTCCAACGGGATACTCAGCACGTCAATCGGATGTCGCAGTCGCCGGATATAAAGCACCGAACAAAGGGTCTGACGAAGGCTAAAAACCAAAATTCAGAAGCAAACACAGAAAAATGTAAAATAAACTAAGTCTGGTCAAGTTGAGCGCCCCTGGAGAGAAAGGGCGCCCAAACTTTTGAGCTCTAAGATGATGGAATTCACCAACGCAGTCTCCAGGATCATCTCATTGATTTTAGCTAAGCTATCCAGTGGGCTTGTCAGCCAGTCAATCGGATCAGCGTAGCCCCAGGAACAGAGAATTCATTAGAAGAGCAAAGGGAAATGAAGAACTTGAAAATCATGAAAAAATGGCTGACACTGTGAAAGTTCGGAGCCCCTGGAGGAAATGGGCTCCCATGAATTTGAAGGTCAAAACGAAGTTTTTCGCCAGAGGTGCCTCCAGAACAATCTTCTCAGAATCAGTCAGGCTCCGCAATGGATCTTTCAGCTCACCTGTCGGATCATTCTGCAAACGGGAAATTAGAGGCAAAGTAGGAGGTCAAAATGATGAAAAGTTGAAAATGTCAAAATTTTGGTTAACACTGGATGAAGTGGGCGCCCCTGGTGAAGAAGGGCGCCCAACTTCTCATGCCTTAGAGAATTTTTTGAGATTTTCAAAAGGTTTCAAAATTGCAAAGTGAGGGAAGATGGCGTCCAAACACATTGAACAGAGATTTTAGGGTTTTGAAATAAAAGCGAAAGAAAGCAAAGCAAAGACAAAACCCTAAGTCTATTTAACATCTTTCTTTTACGTTATTTTCATTATTTTTGCAGGTAGCCTTCAAGGGAGAAAGTTGGAGCAGCAAGTTTGAAGAAATTTTTCAAGATTCAAGAACATAGCTTGCTGGTTTTTCATCATATTTTTCAGACCAGCAACATAAACCCTTGCTTTTTCAAGCTTTTTCATCCAGAAGATCAAATTTTTGAAGGAGAAGATCAAAGATTTCAATTTTCAGCGTTCTGGGTCTGCTCAACTCGTTCTTCTGAAGAATTTTTCAAGAACTTCATCAAGTTGCAGCAAGTGCTTTTATTTTTGCATGTCAGTGAAATCTTCAGGGTTTGCAAATTTGGATCATCTGGGTCCTCTCAAAACAGTGTTCTGAAGAAAACCCATATCACAGCTTTTTCAAGAAAATTTCAAATTCTAGGGTTAGCTGCTATTTTGATCAGCCATCAGGGTTTTGTAAATCTAATCAACTGGGTCCATTTCTAATCTTATTCTGAACAAAACCCAGGTGCCATCTTTTTCGGTGGAAAATTGAAGAAATTAGGGTTTGCTGCTTTTTCAGTCAAAATTCAAGATTTTCAAAAACGGACGATCTGGGTTGTCTTGTAACGAAATTCTAAGCAAAACCCATATCTCAGAAAAATTTCCAAAAAATTGTCCGTTTGAGGCCAAAAACCAGCATTCTAAAAATAGAAAGTTGCTCAAGACTTGCCTGAACATAGGCGAGTTTACAGTCATTCTTCAAGGTTTTCAATATGGAGTACACTCCCCTCGAGTTTAAGACCAAATCAGCACTATGTCAGAACTTCATCATCTCAGCTGAAGAACGAGAGAAGGTGTGATATGAAGAAAAGGAAAGGTATCATAAAAGAGTTGTGCAATACTCTTCTATTGGAAATCAAGCGAAGTGTCAGAAGCATAAAGTTGCAGAGCCGCCAGGTTATCAAATTTGTGAATCATCTTTTGGGGCAGCGATGTTTTTCGAGAACATAACTCATAAAGCAGCCAAAGAAGTGAAGGATTCTCTAAGTTTGATCATAGAAGGCGAAGAGATCTTGGAGAATCAGAATATTGCCTTTGAAGGCATAGATGCACCGAACCGGGACACAGTTTCTAATTTCCTAGCGGATGTGATCGAGCTTTAAAGCAGCTTTCTTCTAGAAGCTTTCTTTCCGCTTTCTTTCTATTCTTGGAATGATTCTTATCCATTCTTTGAGAAGAGAAAGAAGATAAGATGTAATAGTTGGCGTTTCCCGCTTTTTCTGCTTTCTAGGGTTTTAGTTGTTATCTTCTTTCTAGATTTAGTAATAAAGCTTGCTTGCTGAGCAAGCCCTAGATTGTGAAAGCAAGGAGATTTTAGGGTTCCCTACTCCTCTGCTTGTCTATAAATAAGAGCCTTTGCTCATTAGTTTCTTTAACCATGCTGGTGATAACAAAACGCTGAGCCTATTTTGCCTTCTATTTGTTATTCAAGTATTGTTCAATTGTGTTGTGATAGCAAATTGTTGAGCCTCTTTAGCCAACAAGGAGTTAGTGTGATTGTTGTTTCTATTGTGTAAGAACAAGATTGCAAGCCTCTTTAGCTGCAATTTCTTGTTCCGCATGTTAGAAGTGAGCTTTGTTCCAGAAGTTTGAGTAATAAAATCATGAGCCTCCTTTGCCTTGGTCCAAAATCTCAGATTTCCGTTATTTGTGTTATGCTTTTATGATCTCGATTTCAGCTTACATTGAAGTGTGTAGATGTTTGTTGGAAAAGAGTTTATTGAAGTACTTTGTCAGAGAATCATCCTTGTCCATTTCTAATTTCTCTTGCTCTGCTTATTACTTGAGAAGTTAGAAACGTCTTTAGTTTAAGCTAGTCGTAGTTGAAGTTCTTAAATCAGAAAATCTCAGCTGCGGCGTTTGTGTTTTATAAACTTTGTGCTCTAGCTGATCAAAAAGATAGGCAACTTAGTTTTAGTTTACTTTCTTGAACACCATCAGCAAGAGGGAGCTTCCCCTCCTAATTTGAAGAGCAGTTTATCTGTGCATAGCTGTCCGTTTTCAAATCCGCATTCCAGAGGTGCGAATTTAAACGCCAACACTAATGTAGTGAAAGGACCCTTATTCTGGTTTCTTAGGAAGTGTCCTCCCTTTGTCTGAAAGGCTTGGGCATCATACACATCTTCCTCTGGTTCATTCTCATTTTGCCTTGGGAATGAAGGTTCTTCTTCAAATAGGTCATAAGCCATTGTCGTATCCACTAAGCCACCTCCTTTATCTGAATTCCCTTGGAACGTTTGGGCATCTGCCTGTGCCATCTTCACAACCTTCTCCATTTCAGGACAGTTCACCTTGGAATGAATTGCAGTATCATGCAGCCTACACCAGTTAGTCATAAAATTGAGGTCAGCCACATTAGCAGTATGTGGCCTGTCCTCATTAGCTTGATAATTGTGAGAAATCCCACCATTATTTGGCCCTGTGTTCCATTGTCTATTGTTATTAGGCCTCTGGTTATATCCTCTATTCTGATTTTGATAGCCTTGGTTAGGGAAGTTTTGGCCTTGATAATTCCTCTGGCTGTGATTGTTGTTGTTCTGATCATTACCCTAATTGTTATTATTCTGATTA
The DNA here is from genome assembly GCA_007258455.2 of Sequoia sempervirens. Taxonomy (NCBI): domain Eukaryota; kingdom Viridiplantae; phylum Streptophyta; class Pinopsida; order Cupressales; family Cupressaceae; genus Sequoia; species Sequoia sempervirens. The sequence goes on along the minus strand of VDFB02264169.1, from coordinate 79,047 downwards.
GGGTAATTACCTTGATTAGCATAATTACCTTGGTTCTGAGAGGGGTTCAGTTTAAGCTGAGCCATGTCATTTGTGACTTGAGACAAAGTTTTTTTTAGGGTCTCAGCATTCTTAGCAACAGGTGGCTGACCGACAAGATTTGGTATTTCAGCTTGATTATGATGACCATGTGGACTGTGATTAGCCTGTGATTGTTGAGAGGAGTCAGGAGCTCCATTGGCAAAGAATGGAACAAGAGATTGAGTCTGCAACTTAGACATAGGTCCATAATGGGAAGGAGATATCCCCTGGGACAGTATTGAATAAAGGGATTGGATTAGGCATCTGATACCCCATAGAAGGAAAACCTCCTCCCAAGTTCCCTTGTTGAGAGCTAGTTTGTTGTTGCAGCTTGATGGCTAGATGATAAACTTTAGATAGAGAATCAATATCTGCCGGCTGATAAGTCCTTTGTAGGTAGATCTCATCTAATTGTTTACATAGATCATGTGCAATTTTCTCTTCAAAGACATTTAGTAGGACATAATCTACAAGACAAAACCAACTTGTTCCCCATGCTTTCTTATCCATCTTATTCAACTCATCTTAATCCATCTTATACGGTTTCCTTTCCTTTGTTGCTGCCAATCATTGATCCCTCTTTTCAAGGAGATCCTCCATTTTCAACTTACATATCTCATAACCAATTCTATTGAACTTCTCAATGTCCAAGCAAGATGAGGATGAAGCCATGGCTTCTACACACAGATCCACAAAACAAACTCAATCAAAACTCCCATTATAGCTCAAAAATCTTTCAACCTTCCACTCGAGAGGCAAAGTTGGTCAAGCTCTAATACCAAATGTTAGAAATGAAGGTGAACACTATATATGGAAATCTGAATTCAACTATAAAATTGACCTTAACCAGTATATAACCAAATGGAGATTGAGGGAAATTAAATCAACAACACAAGAAAAATATGGAACAAAAGAAAATACACATAACACAATGCTTATGTGGAGAAAAACTTTTGGAAAAAACTCCACAAAGAAGAGAGGCCCAATTCTGCATTATCTTCAAAATAGAGATTACATACAATCATCCCTTTCTCCTCTTCAGTCTTCAATCCTTCAGCACTTTCTTACTTGCTAATTGCATTGCCTTACTACCACCTTAAACCAGTTTATATAGCATTTTTACCCCTAAATGGGGCATCCAAGTTGGTTATATATCCCAATGCCCTTCCTTGAATAAACCAAGCATTAATGACATAGGATAAGGTAGATTGCAACCAGATTACTAAACTACCTAATTTGGGCACCTGGTTGTTGTTAATTCCTAGGTGGTTATTGTTTTTAACCACAAGATGTTTTAGATTTAATAATAGTCACACAAGGTGACAAAACAACCTAATGGAAAGTTGGGCACCCAAAACCACCATAATCTCCAAGATTCTCTTCAAATAAATAATAACTCACTGTCGGTAAAAAATTAGTCACCGACCCTTAGTAAAAATTAATTACCATTTAGTAAAACCCTAATGGTAAAAAATAACAACTGCTAATAATGAATCCCTCATCTCTTATGAATGATTTACAAACAATATTAGGAGTAACTAAATACATAGGAATTACAAAGTTGATGGCACCTTAATCCTAACACCTGGATCCCTGCTCTAATCTTATTCTCTCTATATCTCTCTACTATTAAAATGCCTTTAAATCTATGTTCCACAACGTTTCAGGGACGGGAACGAGGGGATGGCAGGGGACACGTTTCAAGGACGGCAGTCCAAGGGCAGATTTTTGGGGACGGTGGGGGGACGGCGACATAAGAATTTTTCAATATATATATATATATATAAAATTACATATATATGATTTTTTAAAAATATTATATATATATATATATATATAGAGAGAGAGAGAGAGAGAGCAATTTGAAATATCAATTATGTGCAACAATATCAATATGACATATGTGCATAGATAAGAGTATAATAGTAGTATAACAGCAGTATAACAGCGATATAACAGCTACATAACGGCAATATAAAGATAAAGGTAAACACTAATAGCAATGCCAATAACTTAACTACTAAATATAAAAGTATTTTGTTCAATTTTAGGTTGAACGACTAAAGGAAATATAATAATATTTTATTATTTAGTCAATGCCATTCAAATGGGGATAAAACATTTTATTTATAAAACATTTAATATTTAATATTTGATAAAACATTTAATACTTATCAAGTATCGAGCAATTTTTATTTAATTTGACAATAAAATTAAATAGTTTGTTTAAAAATTAAATGTTTTATCAAATATAATGAAATATTTAATATTTAATATTTATCAAACAATTTTTATTTAATGAAATATTTAATATTTATCAAGTAATTTTTATTTAATCTGACAATAAAATTAAATAGTTTGTATAAAAATTAAATGTTTTCTCAAATATAATGAAATATTTAATATTTATCAAGCAATTTTTATTTAATTTGCCAAAAATCAAAACATTTTTTACTTTAACGAAAGGGGGATGCCTGGGCGTCCCCGATACGGTTGGGGGACTCCTAGCCGTCCCCTGGCCGTTTCAAGGACGCCTAGGCATCCCCTTTTATTTTCCAGCCGTCCCCTTTTTTGGGGACACGTTTCCTACCGTTTCCCAGTTTTCAAAAATCAGGGGGGACGCCTGGGGGACGTCCCCTACCATCCCCCCGTCCCCGAAATGCCACAAGGGACAGGGACGTAGGGTTTGGATGGGGGAACGCATCCCCATGTAACACAGCTTTAAATTAAAAAATAGTAGGTTTTTCTCTTTTTTTACTTTTTTCTACATTTTTTATTATCTGATTTTTACCTTCTTTTTCAGATTTTTTGAAAAAATCTTGTACTTTTGGTTTGCCATTTTTTTCCCCGAAAGATTTATGCTGCTATGGTTGATATCTCTGTGAGTCAGATTTATGAGTTTAAAACCCTAGAAAAAAGGATTTATGAAAAATAAAATAAGTGAGTTTGAATGCATCTATTCTAAAACGGCAATTTGTACAGTTAACTCACATTTCAAGAAGGTATTGTAGCCTGTGTACAGTTTCAGTACTTGATAGTTGATTCAGTAGGTTTTTTCAGTAAACATTGCAACATTTGCGTTTGGTCCTTTATGGTTATCATGATTCTTAATTTCTCCGAGCAACTCTCAAATGGCATTTGTGATGTATGGTTCTAAAGCTAGAATCAATGTGTATTATGAAGCTTGCACTCCTTATGAGTAGGGATTTGGACGCTGTTAGAGTATTTGATTTCAAAGTTGAGTACGGACTTTTGTACCATACATTTGTTATGTGGAAATTCTGGTATTAAATTCAGACATGGCAGTTCATAGTAATGATAGTATCAGTTCTCTCTCTATAAGGTTCCCCTCTGGCATGCTATTTCGTATCCATGTCAATCATTCTGATTGTAACTTTGTATTGAAACTGTAGCATCACCTAGTTTGTTGACTGTGGCACTGTAAAGAAAAAACCATAACACGGATGTAAATTTGTAATATAATTCAGTTGGTTGGATCATTGGTGATGGCAATGGCGATAATCATGACTACTCTTGAAGTATTATGTCATCGTATAAACAAATGAAGCCATTTGTTCCAGTAGTGTAAAGAATGAATGTTTACCCATCAACAATACATTCCTGTAGCAGAATCCCTGACTGTAATTTGGTAAAAGTTGTAGTGATTAGACAATAGCACAGGGTTCATGGAATTCTTCATGTCGGTTTAATTTCATAATATACTAATGTTTGATACTTATTGGATAATTGGAGAGTGTATCTGACTTCTCTAGTGTTTAGCTACGATTGGATCTTTGGATTCCATGTCGATATCTGGAACGTTACTGGATTATCATCTGACTTAGAGACTGAGATGTCTTGATTGGAAGAAGAGGTCCAGATTGTATAAGGAACCTCACTTTACAAGAGCATGGTAATGCCCATCATCTGCCCTATAGCAGATGCTTGTATTCAATGCATGATGCCCTATATAACAGAAAATTCTCTGGGCATAAGGTGTGACCTTGCAAAGCTATGTATTTGAACTTTGGGCAGTAGAGATTCAATAAGGTTTTTGTGTATTAGCACTATAATTCATGTGTATGCAAGATAATGCATGTTGAGGATCAGGCTGAGTTGTCAGAAAGAAGACCACAAATTACAATTGTGATGGTAGTGTGGTCAAGAATAACAATAAAAGATGATACCTTAACAGTGTTTAAGGAATGCCTGTCTCAACTACAAACAAAATGAAGAAACTGACCATTAATCTTGAGAGGGAACATTCCTTAAATACTGTATGTACTTTTGATATGAAGCAAGAATGGAACATGTTAGCAATCTAAGAATGATAAAGATCTCTTTGATATTTCGGCAAATTCTCTGAAATGAGATTTTGTGACCATGGACTCTATACTTAAACTGGAGTTTGAGCAGTTGATATTTCCATTGTTCTTTAACTAAGGTATTGTAGACTGGTTTCAACCCATTATTCACAAAGTTATCTATGAGTTTAGTCCCGTGTTGTAAAACTTGTCATAATGGTAATAGAAATAATTAGTACATGATAATTGTACCAGCCAGTCTTGTAACAGCAAGCTGTCACTGTAGCCTTAGTGTATTGTGGTTTTCTAAGTAGTGATGGATCTCTTCTATGGTTGTTTTAGGACGAGATTTATTAGTAGTAATCACAGTCTGTTCATGCAGGACTATGGTCTGTATTAGTTTTAAACCTTATGCTCTTCAGTGAGGAAGGTTGTGTGGGCAAGAACAATCTTATGTGCCCTGTCATCACCATGTACTTCACAAGATTAGTGTATAGTCCTCTAATGAGTGTCACTGTAGAATTGTACTAAGCAAAACTCCTTCCCTGGCATGTTAAATCCATGAGGATGGTAATGAGTCCTTAAGGTGATCATGTTTAGCCATTTAGGATTATACCAGCAAATATAAAAAGTAGTTAGAGATGAGTATCCGCACTTTTTATAGAAAGCAAAGGGGAAAGATTCAACCTTACATATGCTTCTCATGTCTTTGCTGAGAAAAATTATCTAAGTGTTGTTAGCTCCTAATGGATGAGTTGTTACAAAAAATTGGGGTCTGTTCGGGACAGACTTTACATTTTGGTTGCAGGTATAGCAACAAGGTGATCTTCAGGAGGTTCCACAACTCTTTCTACCATGGCGACATTTCTAATAGGCAGATGCGCTGTATCTTCAGCTATTCTGATGCTGAGGCTCTTAAACTGGTTAAATTTGTGTTGGGTCCAAATGGATTGGAGAAATCATGTATCTTCAGCTCCCAGGCTTTCATTGCAGACAACTTCATGCAGGAATTGGAGGCACTAGTGCAGTACAAACCAATCAAAGATTGAATTTTTCATGCTCTGCTCCTGACTTTGAGTCTCCTTTGTCGTCTCTCGGTTGTGTAGAGCAGCCTGCAGTCGTGGACGCTCTAGAATCTCCTGTGTTTTGCAGGGCAATCTCAGTGTGCTTCAGAAGGAACTGTTGACTGTTTTTAGCAAGCATGAGAAGCTGCTTGAATTCCATATGAACCACATTAGAATGGAAAGCTAGCAATCTCTAGTCTATATACCATGCCCACTCTTGCAGATGAAATCTTGTGTCACTCTTTAAATGGTCTGAGATAATTCCAGGCATTTGATTCCGGTGCATTGATGACAGCAAGCCCAGGTCTCTGTGTGGACGAGGTGACAGTGCTGGTGAGATTGCAGGTGCAGCTAGAGATTCTGTGTGTAGAGGCAGCAAAGAAAAAGTTTGGGTTTGAATCGGATCAGGCTAATAAAGCCCCAATCTTTGTAGCCTGAAGTATGTTTTGTCTTTTGTTTGAATGCTCATAGTTTTTTGTATTATCATTGTTTCAGTTATACAGACTTGTCTCTTTTTTTGTCTGGCTTCTCAGGTGAAGCAGTTGCTCCAGCTTGTCCTACATTCCTTTTAGTCAGTTAATGTATCTTTTTGTTTTCCCCTATAATATCCCACACTTATCCATCAGAAAAAAATGTGTATTTGATGAAACATCTATCTTTCAATTTTTGGCATTCGATTTACAAATTTCATGCCAATTTGTAAAAGTTCAGTAACTTTGTTTGCTTCTTGCAGTGTTGAAAGTCATATTTCTGCAACCTGCTTAAAGCTCTAATGGCAATGCTATACCAAAAGGCCACAGCGAGTGTAACATAGGTATACACCTAAGGGAATGGTTGATCAAATAGATCACCAAGATATTTGCTCACAGTCCTTGATATTCCTATAACACAATACTTCTTCTACCTGTCACGAGAAAGGTGAAGGGGATTTCATAATACTCAAGATGTAATATGTAAAGGAGGCTAGCGTGGCAAAGAAGATTACCATATGCCAAGAGCAGTAGCCACATTTCCATTTAGATTTGGGAAACCAAAAGAAAATTCTCAAGACAAAACAAGTCTCTACATCGAGCCTAATGCATTTTGAAACTCTGATTCTAAAAATGTTACAGATTTACTCTATTTATCTCCAGAAGTTAAAAATTTGCTTGATCAGAGTTAGTTTAGCATGTCAACTAGCATATTAACGTACCACAGAAACCCCTGCTCACATTATACTCTACAGACAGACACTAAAGAATTGAACGAATTTTGGGTATAGATGGTCCCCATGACCAATAAATTATTATTTGTAACAAAAGAGTTTCTAAAACAGATTATGTGTTTTTTGAGCTGGGCCAGGGGAAGTCAGGCCAATGTATAACTATGGGCATCCCCATGTACCCGAGATGCTAAGGAAAAATCCCCTAGCCATCCCAGAAATATCCTCATGAAGAGAACACTGTCAATCCTAGGAGCCATTTTCAGAAGGCCGACTATGTATTTGTGCATGCAGAAATGTTTCCAGGTACCAAAAGCTTCCTCTGAGATAGATACAAACTCTGGAAATGCTTTTGAGGAGTAGAACCTGTTTCCAATGTCATTTTCTGCAACTTCTAAAAGGCATTGAGGTAGAACTTCAACTTTTGTTCCTTGTTTTTTTTCATTTGTTTCTGCTAAGTTTTTAATGCATTTCCTACCTACTGATGCCTGTCCCTATCATTTCGTTCTGTTTCCTATGGATATATATCCCAAGTTGTAGTTGTTTCATGACACCTGGGGTTTTTACGTACCAATTTCCTACTCTTGGTCCAAGATGTGTTTCAAGCACACATATCAGAATATCAACATGAATCTGAATATCACCATTTCAAGCCAGCACCCAATTGGGTACTGCAAACCCTTTTTAGTGTACACAATCGAATCTATATCGGAATTGTGACATATTCAGGGCTGGGGTGTTCCTCTTATGATTAGGCATAATCCTCAGGCCCCAGACCAGCACATATCCCCTGCTGAAGAGTACACCTGACGGTGAGTACTCCCTGAAGGAGAATCTCACGGCAATGGGCAGCCTAATTATCAGTTCTTAGCATTTTAGCCCTGACGTCAACCAGATTAAAAATTAAAGCACCAACCTTGAACGGTACCGCTTGTCAAGTATAGCCTGAACATAAAATAGCAACTAAAGAATAATAACAAACACGACCATGTATAAAGCAATGAATAAAGCTTCATGCAAGGGAGCCCATCAGTATATCAGTTTAGAACACATTTCAACGTTAAAGTCGAAAGGGAATGATCCAATGCATTGAAACGTTATTCTCTTTGTAGTCTGTTTTCAACAGTTTTTTGAACATTTGAATCCTTAATTGCAGGACGGTGTACCCGACCTTTTGTTTGGATGAAATTCCTACAAAAAGAAATTAATACAAAATGCAGGAAAATACTAAGTACAATATTCTTTTCTCTGGTGACTATAAAGCATGAAAAATAGAAAAATACCTTTCTAGAACAGATAAACATAGCCGAAGCCGATAATTGCAATAACGGCAGAGATCTTCAGACCATTAACCAGAACGAACCCAGACAATTCCAATAAGAGAGCGAAAGGGACAATGATTGTATAAGAAGCAAGATAGATAATCAAGCCCAAACCAATGGACTTCAAATTAGGCCAGTTAAACTCAAACTTTATTGAGCTTTTCATTGTCTGTAAAGTGTAACTACACATTGAAACAAAAAGCTCACAAAGCTGTAAAACTACACTAAAAAATTCCTGCAGAGCACTCGGCTTTTGATATTTTTTGCCCCTTTTTCTGCGTGCTACTTTTTCCTGCTTAGGCAAAATCCCGTTACTCCCAATATTAAGAGAACTCTCGCTACCTCCTCCCTGTCTTTTTTCTGGATTTCTTCCATTGTTGTTTTTTTGTGCAACAACCAGACATGATGTGTGGTTCCTGGTTCTCGTAAGTCTTGCAGTTGTATTAGGTAGATTGAAGGCATATAAGATTTTTTTGTTGGTGTGAATGGTACTGGGTTTAAGGGAATGAGGGTGCCTCATAGGGCGAAAGTTGCAGAGGGATCCCATTGCCTTCAAATGAGATTTTCTCGAAAGCCAAGGACGATAAAGCTGAATAGTTTTATATCACATCCAACAAATTTATTTTTAAATAATTATAATTGGTTTTTTTTATCAGTATAGAGAGAAAGTTAATATGATTATATATCTTTTATTATAAATTTATGAAAACAAATTATTCGAATAGTTTTATATTTACCTATTTAATTTTATAGAATATACAAATTTTTCAATTATTTTAAAGTCTTTTTTATAAATTTAAAAAGATGAAAACAATTCTTTCAAATAAGAAATTTATTAATTTAAATTATCGTATTTTATTTTATTTTAGAATTAATTTATTAATATAGTAAAATATTTTAATATGTAATTATAATTAAATAAAAAATAGACTTAATTTAATTATACTATTTATTTTACTAATGGTAATACCATGTTTTTCTTTTCTTTTTTTACTTTGACAAAAATTAAAAAAATTATTAAAGAACTCTTAAAAAGAAAGATAATATAAGGATTTTTAAATGATCTTTGTCACTATAACATTCAACATAAGCAAGATCCACCATTGGATCCTATAAAAACTCTAATATAATTCATGAAGAGTCCAAATCTCCACTTTGTTTATAACTTTGAAAGTCTACAATTACCTTCCTTGATCATCATGAATAAACTTGAGGAGCTACTGAGATTTAACCTAGTACAAATCACCCTAATCATTAACATTTCAACCAAAATTCTCTTCAAAGGCTCATTTGGCTAAACAATCAACTATCTTATTCAATTCTCTAGGAATATGGATAAAGGAGATAACCTCAAAATTAGTGGTCAAACACATAATGTGCTTGGCAACCAAAGTCAATCTCTAGGAAGCTTCTTGAAAATTCTATTGTTCAATAAAGAAATTATAATCAAATTCAGTTTCACACAAAACTCTTCTCCACCCCATACCATAATCTTTTTCCAATGCCTTTAGCATTGCCTAATCTTTCATTTGATTGTTGAAATAAAATCTCATACAAGTAGAAAAAAGAAAAATAATTAAGCCTTCACTATCCCATCCAACACCACCAATTCCAACCACACCCAAATTGTCCTTAGAAAAGCCATCAATATTCATTTTCAAAAAATCATTAGGAGGCAAAGTTCATTTTCCAAATCTATTCACTTTCTTAGGAACCTAAGCCCTAGTTCCATTTCTAATCTATGAGGGGAGATAAATCAATATCTCTATAATTTTAACCAAATCTAAATGAAAATAAGTGAGAGAATCATCCATATTGAATTCAACCTCAATCATCTCCTTGATCATTATTTTAATTTTAAACCAAACATGGAAGAATTTACTCTAACACTCTTGAAATTTTCTTCGGTTTCACTCTAATAAAACCTACCAAAATATGAATGAAGGCCCAATGTCCTGATCAACTAGAAGGAATGAAGCTAAGGTAGGCAAACATCCCAAACTATTCTAAAATTCAAGCAAGGAAGTAGCATGAGTAGCAGGTCTTTTCCAAAACTTCCACCACAAAGTTCCAAATTTATTTAGAAAAGGGGCATTGAAAGAAAATACAACTAGTGTACTACTCATTGTTGCAACACAAAAAACAAATAGAAAGGCCCTAGAAACCTCTCTTCCTGATACTATTCGTGTGAGACATTTATCCTGACTCAAAAGCCAAAGGAATAAATTACATTTGGGTCAGCCAAAATAATTCTAAATTTTCCTCCACTAAGGACAATATGTATTATGTCTTCTTTACATCTCCAATTTGTGATAACCAAGAGCAATTATATAAACTCCTTTTGAGTAGTGACCCCATGCAAGTACATCTGAGTCCTCTAAGGAACTACAGCATCTCTCAACTAAATTTGAATTCAAAGTATCCTTATCCTCCAAAGGTCCCCCTCAGGTCAACTTGAAGGCTCTCTCCACCTATGGACTATTGATCTTCCTAAAGAAGAGTGATACTTAAAATCAACAACCATGGACAAACTTTCTTCCAAAAATTCCCTTAAAGTTTGAAAATGTGGAAAGGACAAGAGTATAGGAGGATAGTTATCCCAAGAATCCTCCTAGAACATAGCATTATTACCTTTGTTAACTATCCAAAAAAGTCCCTTCTTAATAAGTGCAATCCCCTTATTGATGGTGTTCCTAATCATGGATCCTTAACTAGACAAATCCATTCATAAAACATCCTCCTCAACAACACCCCCTAGATATTTTAAATTAATAATTTTCACCCAAGGGTGACCTAGATTATTACACGAATATAAATATAATTTGGCAATTGTAGTGTTGTAAATTGTCACCCTTGACAATTTCACACTACCTTGGCACCCTATTTTGCATATAACTCTTTTTTTTAGGCAGTAGGAATTGGGTAGTCCCCCTATAAATTGAAGCGTGCTTGGTAAAAAAAAAAGTATGTGACTAATGACGCTAGTGTGACACACCCTCCAATACCATAGGGATGGCCCAAAGACTAGACCTCGTGACCTCTTGCCTACAACAGGATTCTTTAGCCAATCGAGCCAGTCCCCCCGCCCCACTATTTTGCTTATAACTTTAATTATAATAATAATTTACCAATTTCAAGGCTAGATTAATAAAATATAATTAATTCCTTGTCATTCCTATAAATTTAGGCCAAAAAGTGTCATACATTGTCACCACTTTTTGGAAAAAGTCACCATTGTCCAAAAAGAAAATTTTGGAATGTTTAAATTTCAATTGGTGGGATTTTATGATTTGAAAATGACCCTACGTCAGCCCCTACCCAAAAAAGGATTAATTGAAATGCATATTTAAGCATGTTTTCCTCTCATTTTGAGCATGAAGGAAGCAATTTATGAAAGGAGGAATTTTGGAGCAAATTGAAGATCTTAAAATCAATCAAGAGAAAATTTATGAGCATTATTGCAACACTGTTTGTAGTCAAGCATTCATAATGTTTTTATGTAAGTTCATTCATTTTTTGTTATAATTTTGTTTTGAGATCTAACCCTTGTAGGTCTTCAAGAAAATCAAGCCTTGAGGATATTTGTATGACTTCAGTCCTTCAAGGAAGCCATATTTGGATGGTGACTTGCAATCCATTGTTGATTCACCATTCATTTGTCATTTACCCTCTATCCCTCAAAAGGATAAGCTCTCTTTCATTGACTTTGCCATTGTGGAGGTGGAAACACCAACATGGGGTTTGACCAGGGCAAGGCCCCATATGACACAACCCTTCATCTCTCTTTGAATGTGCAAGTTGTAGATTTGAAGAAGATTGGGAGAAGATTGAAGATCAATTGCTCATTGTTGCAACCAAATCTTACAACTTGACAACACACGAAAACTCAATTATCTCAACAACCAACAAAGATCCAATAGTGAGACACAAAAGAAAGAAGACTTTGATCTAGCTCCAAAGGACAGTGAAATTAGATTTCAGTTTTAGTTACTAGGACATTGTCGCCCTGGGCAACTTAGTCCTCCAAAATCAGCCCCAATTTTGTATGTCAAGTGCACAAAATTCTACCTTTCTCAGATCTACTACCAGAATTTGATTTTGTAGTTTCTCTTATACAAAAAAGGTGTATTTTTAGATTAGGTCTCATAGTTTCATCGATTTAATAAAGCCCAAACAATTCCAATAAATTTCCAAGACATCAAAGGATTAGACCCAAGGCTGATTGGCTCACCTTCAAGGTTGCAAGTCAATCTAATTCACTTGTTGATCTAAATTCTAATGTTTTGTAATGAAAGGTGGCTAATCCTAGTAAAGCCCTAATATGACTTTTCCCACATTACATTTGGTGAACCCAACATATCTTACACTTGTATTTTTTTTAATTTTTTAATACTTAAGTCTAAAAATTGAATTTAAAACCTAGGTCATTTGAAAAAAAATAGCAAAAATTTTTAGATCTGATTTTCCTTGTCTAGGTCTTAGATTTGAATTGTTTTCATGCATATTTTGTAAGGAAACTATGCAGCCATAGAATGACAATTTCCACATAACCTGGCTCGGATACCACTTGTTAGGGTTAGAGATGGCAGATATCTAACAATTAAATGCAGATTTAAATAATAAACAGAGAAACTAAAACATACACAGAATAAACCATAACACAGAGAATTTGACGTGGTTCACCCAATCTGGGCTACATCCACCAAACCGCAGCCATCCAATACTTTTATTATCCAGTGCAAAACTTATTACAATCTTGCGAATAATCGTGTTTTTCATCATACTGTAACCCCCATCCCAACCCCTTTTAACAAGCTTTTAGAAGCTTCCAGAATTAGGGTTTTACAAAGTCGGTTTTCTTTCTTTTTATGAGATTTTTCCTTTTTCACTGACGACGCGAAAAAACGGCAAAAAAAATTTCTCAAGGGTTGCGCCCCTGAACCCCCGCTTCTCAGGGGGCTGGGGTGTACAGTATACCATGGGCTATACAATGTAGCATGATTAGTCACCACATACCAACATATTTTGGCAAAAAAATATTGAAAAAGTGACAAAATTGCATAGTATTTTCATTCCAAAAGATCAAAAAGCATTCATCGGTGAGGTAAAAGTAGGGTTTGATTTATTTAATTTCATTAATTTCTTGTTTATTTTACGCAAATTGTTAGCTTGTCACTTCATTGGTAATGGGTTTAATTGGTTAATTGGCCTTTTGATTTGTGTTTAGACCTAACCCTTGTGTTGTTTGTCCCTTTGATTGATCGTTCCTTTTATCCATGTTCACGGATATAATTTATGCATTTGATGAGAAAAATCTTCCAAATGCAAATGAGCCATTGCATGAACTTGAAACACCAAATATTGAAAGTAATTACTAGTCTAAAAATGGTAGTGAAAAGGACAAATAATACACAAGAAAAAAATGAAAATTAATTTCAAATGCAATAGGCATGGATTATGTTATTGTTGGCAACAATAGGTTGTTGATTTCTACTCTACAAATGGCTAAAGAGGGACACATGAAATGTCGTGAACAACACATGAACAAGGATGATTTGATTGAAGCAAGGTTATTGAAACTTGAAGAGAAAAAAATTAATGTACAAATGAGCATGGTTTCAACACTAAACAATATTGGTCAAACAAAATTGAACATCAAACAATCATATGCAAAATAAGATTGATTTTATATTAGCAGCATACAACTATAAAATCAAACAAATAAGATGTATAAAATTGTTTATGAATAAAGTGCGTCTTTTTAAATATGGTAATATTTATCTTTCTAATCCCCATTTATGGATTTGAAAGGATGATCTTTTTGTTAATCCAAGGGTTGACGTTAAATGGTATACGTTGAAAATAGGATGGGTTAAAGTGAACTTTGATGGAGTAGCTCAAGGCAACTTAGGCCCGTCAAGTGCGAGATACATAGCAAGGGACCACAATGGGAAGTGGCTAGTAGAATGGGTGAAAAAATTGGTGGATGGAACAAGTAATGAAGAAGAAATCTAAATTGTTTGGTTGGGAATTAGCCTCTACAAACAAATGGGTCTAAGGAAGATACATCTCGAAGGAGATTCCATGATCATTATAAACACGATAAGGAGAAGATAAACCCCCCAATTGGAAGTTGAATAAATGGATCACATGAATCTTAGATGGTTTAGTCAATTTGGATGATTTCAAAATATATCACATATATAGAGAGGGGAATGTCGATGTTGGTTGATTAGCAAAAAGAGTAATTAATATTGTGGAAGATCACAGTGGGATGCCAATGATTAATACTAACGATCCCACACGAGTGGAGGATGAAGGTGGGATGTGGGTTTCCGACAAGCTTTAATGTTATGTTAAGAGAAGTATTAACTCCACGGTGCAGATGGCAGTGGCCACTGTCTGCTTAGATGTCAAGGAGTGGTAGATGGCCTTTCACGAGGAAATCTCAGATGCCTGACTCAAGAAGATTTTCAACACCATGGATGAGAAGACTCTAGGGGTGGTGAAGTGTATACTAGGTGCTAAACTAATTATTCTTCCAAACATTATCTTGTTCTATAAATAAATAAAATTATGATTTTATTTTATTTTCCTCACCTTGCACATGAATTAAATAATTAATTTGTTTAATTATTTTTATTAATTATCAATTCATTTCCACCTCATTAGTTAACTTCCACTCACTGCAAATCCACTCTTCAATCAATTCAGTCTTCTACCTAATATATCAGTCTCACTAATAGTAACTCACACTTATCTCATCAATCCATTCCCCTAACACAGTCAATTAGCTCAAATCTTGCAATCAGTTAACTCCTCATCACTCTCAATCAATTCCTCTCAAGCATTATCATCCATTGATATTATCAATCTTCCTTTCAATCTCAAACATTGATCAATATCACATGAAATCTATAAATGCAACCCTCATGCATCTCATTTCCTCCTCTAGAAATTTACATACTCTTGCTATCATTATCATTATCTAAGTGTTTTGTGCTAAATTTTGAGAGGAACTACAACACCATTATTCAAGGTGTAATTGAATTAAATGGAGCTAAGCAAGGTTATTATGCATATTTTCTTTATTTAATTTTATGATTTCCTTATGCTTCATTGAGGTCTTTGAATTGATTGTGACTATTAAACATATTCATCGTCATTTTCCTCTATTAATTAAATACTTTTAATTATTTAACTAATTTATTAATTATTCCTCTCTTACAAATTAATTAAATAATTTATAATTATTTAATTAATTATCTCAAATTAATCTTTTCTAAATCTTAATAATTGAATAATTATTTATAATTATTTAATTAAACTAATTATTCTTCCAAACATTATCCTCTTATTATTTTATTTTATTTTATTCACTTTGCACATGAATTAAATAGTTTATTTGTTTAATTGTTTTTATTAATTATCCATGCCTTTCCACCTCATTAGTTAACTTCCACTCACTCCAAGTCCACTCTTCAATCAATCCAGTCTTCTACCAAATCTATTCAGTCTCACTAATAGTAACTCATATTATCTCATCAATCAATTCCCCTAACTAATCCATATATTTAGTTACCTCAAATCATGCAATCAGTTAACTTCTCATCAGTCTCAATTAATTCCTCTCAAGCATTCTCATCCATTGATTTTTTTAGTCTTCCTTTCAATCTTGAACATTGATCAATATCACATGAAATCTATAAATGTAGCCCTCATGCATCTCATTCCTCCTCCATAAAATTGCATACTCTTTCTATCATTATCATTATCTAAGTGCTTTGTGCTAAATTTTGAGAGCAACTACACCACCATTCTTCAAGGTGTAATTGAATTAAATGGAGCTAAGCAAGGTTATTATGCATATTTTCCTTATTTGATTTTTTAATTTCCTTATGCTTCATTGAGGTCTTTGAATTGATTATGACTTTATTTTCTTTTGATTTTGATTATCACCTTCATTTTTATTGATCCATAGTTCATAAATGTGTGCAAGTTGTGGGCATGCTAACACGATCCTTTAAACATTGAATCAACTAGGGCTTGCTAAAAATACGGTATAATTGTATTGTTGAACCATGAGAGCATGTGAAACCTATAACTATAGCTAAACTAATAGAGATACCTAAGAGAAATGTATTTTAAATTTTATTTGTTAATAATATATCACAACCAAGACCAATTCCTACTTAATTGGAGAATAGACTCAATGTCTACAAGCATAACCTAAGAGGAAAAGCATGGCCTAAAATTGGATATAGACTTGCATATGCATACAAATAAAAAAAAATCAAGACTTGCACACTTAGTTGATTTAATTAAAATTTCCATTATCAAGTAAACACATCCCTTTTGCATTAAGAAGAAGAAAGTTACAAAGTATTTGTAACCTTTTAAAATGTTGTCCCACAAACTGCTCTTGAATACAATCAAGCCAAAAAAGTATGGCTAGAGGAACTACATAGCTCATGTTCTTAGAATTCCCTAAAATACCCTTGCTAATCATGGAGATACCAACAAAATAGTCCTCTTGTTGGACTACACATTCCCTAGACACATATTTAGCACTTTCATCATTTACAAAATAGAGATATATTATTTGATTCTCTAGAATACATATTTTAGGCTACCCTATACATGAATCGCTCAAAAACTAGCCAATCCTCTTTTACATATTAAAAAATGTATATAGCTTACATTTCATTCTTGTAATATGGTTGCAATCAAATGTGAGATTTATAAGTCTATAGGTTGCCCATATCCATTGCATCATTTTGTCAAGTCATCCATGCCTCCTTTTATTAGTAACCACATTAATTTGCACTTGGATATATTCCTTTGAGGGGCTACATGTGCTTTCACACATTAGGTATGTCTCCCAAGCTCAATCACTTCCATACATGAGGGTGTTGATTATTTTTAGTGTCATGTCCACTTTTTAGACACGTGATGGACACAACACAACCTAACTAATCTACATCACCCTTGACTAATTTGCATTTTTTTTCAAACAATAACATAGTACATTAATTTAAGGAAACAATTGATGACATTGTTTAGTTAAGAGTCAAGATAACAATGAATCGACTTTTAATACAATAAATGGCTACTTCTTACAATCAAAATGATGTACCTCCTACTTACTCAAGTCTCCCTTGCATTCTGTCACATTGTAATTTCCTTACTCCCAATTCTTGTATCTGTAAGGTGTCTACACAATTAGATACATAACATAAGATCAATGGATTTTTAGTTGCATAATCGTCAAGATAATCCATATCATTAATTTAACTAGATAAACAAGATGGTAGTTTACAACTGGATTTACAAGGAAGGATTGAGTATGTACAACATTGGGAGAGAATGGTAAGTCCAAAACAAATATTAGAAGGATATGACCTAACAAACTTGTGCCTCAGGGGCTCATCTCTGATGGCCTTACCTATGTATGCATAAAGATTTCATAGTTTGATTTTTTCCAACTCAAGCTTGGTTACTCACAATAAGGGTATCTACCCCTGGTTTTCAAACTATAACTTTATTTCACTACAATGATAACCCAATAATATAGGAACATGTACTAAACTCAATCCTCTACACAAATGTATCATATATCCCATATTCTATGAGTTCTTAAAACTATATGAGTGGGTATGCAACCCTTTCTAGGGTCCATTTCCCTAGAGAGTTTCATAGTTGGTTGCCACCAATTTAGGTGAAGCCAGGGATTAGAAACCTGGTTAAGGATATAGTAGTGAAATATGGAGGATAGACATAAATATACATACTGGCACAATTAATGTCACAAGGTAACATACCCATAACCAAATCCTTAGTGCTACTAATACAACATAAAAATCACCCCAAAGGTTTTTTTAAAAATAACTAGAATGAACTAAAATTCTTCTTTCATTAATTATGATTATTCAATCAACTGAATGTTCATTTCATCACTCTTAGAATCTAAATATTACTCTTATTTTTCAAACTATTATTTTACATCATTTAAAACATAACTAAATATAAGGTTGTAACACATAATCAAAATTCCATAAACAAGCATACTTGGTCAACTCTAACTCCACAATTAAGTCACACACTACTAGGGTTTCACAATAATTTTGACACATCCCCACCATAACCTCTCTACCACTCTTTTTATACTAGAAACACAATATAAAATGATACTACCTAAACCAATATTATGAAGAGTTAAATATGTCCCAATCATAATGCATTGTACTAGATATGAATTTTGAACTAGGTCATATATATAAACATTTTAATTTGACTTAATCATTTATTATCACAAGAGGTTTATTTTAGAAAATTTATGCTTTGATCATGCCAAAGGCTACATGATGAATCCTTAGTTCCATCATTTTACCACAATAACTTCACAAGTTTTTGATAAAACCTTTAGTACATTTATTAGACTTTTACATTGTTTTATATGTAAATTTATGAGGGTTGTTTCCCCTTTCAAAGAAAATAGTTTCATGTTTAAATAGTACACAAGCCTATGCCTTAAAATGACTATATACACTTTTGAAATTCTAGATGAATTAAAGATGAACACTAAGTCAATTAAGGTAAACAATAGAACCATAAAAGTGGAAAGGTTAATTATTTAAGGTAAAGTTCATCTGCCTCTAAGAATTTTACATGGTTCCAAAGGAAAATATTCTACTAATATCAATAAATATTTAAGATATTCTAGACATATTTTGAGTACTTTATTTTATTTGTAATATCCAATACAAAAATTCCTTCATAGTATACTTATATTTACTTGTGCTTTTCTTCACTACAAGTACATGACACTATACTCATACAATGACATCACATGACACTACCTGCTCCCCCTAAGAGGTAGCCACCAAAACATTAGTCCAGAAGAAAGATAGATCCATAGACCCATTAGACTGATGCATCTCCATATGCATCTAGTTCAAGAAAGGAGGGGCAATGACCCCTAACTTCTCTCAGAGATATTCAAAAGTGTCTTTAAGAAGAGCGTTTGTAAATATATCAGTAATTTAATCCTTCGTAGGGACATACTCAAGCTTTACTTCATTATCCATAACCTTCTCTCTCAAGAAATGATACCTGATAGATATATGATTTTCCCTTGAGTGCATCAAAAGATTCTTTAAAATGTTAATTGCACTTGTGTTATCACAAAATATAGAAATAGGATCACCATACACAACTGTGATATCTTTCAATGTATGTTTCATCCATATAACTTATGTACAACAAGATGTAGCAGCAATATACTTAGCTTCAGTAGTAGATAAGGAAATTAAACCTTTCTTTTTACTCAAACATGCCACCAATCTGCAACCAAGAAAGAATGCACCACCACTTGTACTTTTTTTTTCATCTACACATCCAACCCAATTTGCATCTATATAAGCACTTTGTGTAAAGTCAGTATCCCTAGGATACCATAATCCATAATTCGGAGTGCCATTTAAATATCTGAATATTCTTTTAACAACAACATGTGTTTCCTTGGGATCTTCTTGAAATCTAGCCACAAGACAAACAACATGCATAATATCTAATCTAGTAGCAGTGAAATACAATAGTCCATCAATCATAGATCTATATTTTCTCTAATTAGCCTTAGGTGAATCATCATCTTTACCTAATTTGCAACCAATCACCATAGGAGTGCATACTAGTTTGGAACCATCCATCCCAAACTTCTTCAACATCTCTTTCACATACTTAGACTGTGAAATAAAATTCCTTTCTTTATTTGATTAATTTGTAGCCCAAGGAAGAAATTCATTTCTCCAAACATAGAAATCTCATATTCTTTTTTTCATTTCTTCCACAAGCATCTTACACATAGTTTCATTTCCTCCAAAAATAATGTCATCAACATATACAACCACAATCAAGATTTTGTCATTTTCAATTTTAAAATAAAGATTAATATTTGTTGTTCCTTTGTTGAAACCTTGCCAAATCAAGTACTTGTCTAGCCTTGCATACCAAGATTTAGGAGCTTGCTTCAATCCATATAAAGCCTTCTTCAATCTACAAACCATATCCGATTAATCTGACAATTGAAATCATTCTAGTTGTTCCATGTAAACCTCTTCTTCTAGCTAACCATTCAAAAATGCAAACTTGACATCCATCTGATAGACTTTGAAATCTTTATGAGCAAAAAATGCTAAGAACATCTTGATAGCTTCCATTCTTTCCATAGAGGCAAAATTCTCCTAAAAATCTATGCCTTCTACAGGTGAGTAACCCTTACACACAAGCCTTGCTTTGTTTCTGACCACTTCTCCATTCTCAGTCAACTTATTTCTAAATACCCACTTTGATCCAATAATGTTTTTGTCTGTCAATCTTGGGACCAATTCCCAAGTTTGATTCTTCTCAATCTACATGAGTTCTTCATAGCTTCCATCCAATGCTCATCTTTGCATGCTTCACTTATAGTCTCGGTTCAATCTCAGAAAGTAAAGATAGATTTACTTCACCAACAGTAGCTCTGCCTCTTGTCAATACTCCTTTGGCTTGTCTCCAATGATCTAACTTTCTAAATGATTCTTCTACACATATCTAGGTGTCTTAGGGGACACCACCAAAGCTTCTTCTTCTTTTTCTTCAGTTTGCTTCTCTTTCTCATCCTTTTCCTATTCTTCCACAACTTCTTCAATCCTTACACAATTAGGTTCATCAAATACATATCCATCAACATCAATTGAATTCTTCATTGCTTCACCAACCTTGACATTTGTACTTTCCACAATATTCCTTAGTATTTTATTGAAACATCTGTAAGCTTTGTTTTTAGTAAAATATCCAAGAAAAATTACTTCATCAATTCTTGCATCAAACTTTCCTAAATTTTCATCTCGTCTGAGATAACATTTTCTTCCAAATACCTTGAAATACTTAATAGTAGGAATTCTTCCACACCATAGCTCATAAGGGGCCTTTGTATTGTTTTTTCTTGCTTGAACTCGATTGAATACATAAACGATAGTATGAATAGCTTCTCCCTAGTAAAATTTCAGTAGAACAACCTCAGTAATCATTGATCTAGCAGCCTCCTGAATTGTTTTGTTCTTTCTTTCAACAACTCCATTCTGCTGAGGAGTTCTCAAAGCAAATAACTATCTTTTTATTCCATGGACTTCAAAAAAAATATTAAACTCATGGGAAATTAATTAACCACTTTTGTTAGACCTTAAGCATTTTATCCTCATAATTACTTCATTTTCAACCATAGTTTTGAATGTCTTGAATCCATCTAATGCATCTAATTTCTCTCTATGAAATGTAACCCATGTATATACCTAGAATAATCATCAATCAAAAGCATAAAGTACCTTTCACCTTGTAGACTTCTCACTCTTGTAGGACCAAAAAGATATGTATGAATTAAATCTAGTAGTCCATTAGTAGATTGCTCCTTTGATCAGTAATGGTTTCTTGCTTGCTTTCCAAACTGACAATTCCTTCAAATAGCATTAATAGGCTTTGTAATCCTTGGTAAATCTCTCATGATCTGAACTACACTAATGCTTGCCAAGTTATCAAAATTCATATGACACATTCTCTGATGCCATAGCCAACTATCATTTATCTGGGTCATAAAGCATCGTCCACCAACACCCTTAAGTTGATAGATATTTCCTTCAGATTTCTTTCCTGCAACAATCACTATTATGGAGTCTTTCCTAATCTCACATCTTTCATCCTTAAATACAAGATTATATCCTTTACTACACATATTTCCAACACTCAAGAGATTATGCCTTAAACCCTTAACATAGTAGACATCATCAGTATTATGCTTGCCATCAAAACTTACTGAGCCTATTCCACAAATTTTAGCACCAGTATCATCTCCAAACATAACTAAGCCTCCATCATATTTTTCAAGTTTAACGAACTTACTCTTATCACTAGTCATGTGATGTGAACAACCACTGTCAACAATCCAATAGTTATTTTCTCGTTTAGCATGTAGGGCGGAGATTATAGTACCTTAATTTTTCTCCTTCTCTAGATGGCATTCCTTCACCTATTTTTCAAAATTAGCAGATGTAGGTTTATCTTTTATAGCCAAGAACAAGCATTCATTGTCATCAGGATCTCTATAATCAGATTGTTCATTAGATACACTAGCATCCTCATTCACATAATATGCTCTATTGATCTTCTTACCTTTCTTTTCTGTCTCATATCTTTGTTTATTCCTCTTATCTCTTTCCAGACATCTCAAACCATAATGTCCTATTCCTCCACAATTAAAGCATTTAAAGGGTAACTTACCTTCATACTTGTCAAATCCTTTCTTCATCCTTCTCACAAAGTTAGCTTCTATTTCATCAAGATTTTCTTCATCTAGATCTTCAACTTTTGTATCCTTAAAAGTAGTTTCTGATTTGGATCCATTTCTCAAATTTGGCTTTCTCATCTCATAAGATGTCAGAGTTCCCAATAACTGATCTTTAGTATAAGTCTTGTAATCTATATGTTCTTCAATAGCACATACCTTTTCGTTGTAAGCATTAGGGAGAGTTCTAAAAATCTTCTTTATAACCCTGGATTCATCTATTGTAGCACCAATTCCTTGCATTCCAACAACTACTTCATCCAATCTTTGTACATAGGCTTTAACATTCTCATCTTCAAACATATGTAGGAGCTCAAATTGTGTCTCCAAGTTCTACAAATTTGCATCTTTGACCCTCTCATCTCCTTCATGTGCCTTTTCCAAAGCATCCCAAACTTCCTTAGCAGTCTTTAGATTTTGAACTTCAATCAACTTGGAATGTACAAGACTATTCTTCAAAATGTACTCCTTATTGTTTGCTTCATGTGCCTTGATCTCATTAGCCATACTTGAACCATTAGTAGGAGGAGTGTAAGTATTCTTGTAATCTTTCTCCACATCATATCCACAATACTCTAGATATTCTTCGATCACTATTTTCTAGATAGCAAAATTACTTCCATCGAATCTCGGATAACCATGAGTTACTTTGCCAACCATCTCAGACCTTCCTTAAGCAGTTAAGCTCTTTTCCAAGGAACCAACCTCTAATACCAATTGTTGAATAGGGAAACTGAGAGGGGGGTGAATCAATTGTAGTAAATTTAAACCTTTTAAAATGTTCACCGTAACTTGATCAATCAAAAATCTTTAACTCTACTAAAATGATTAAACATTAAGTGCAAGTGCAAAAACTGAAAACCATCACACAAACATAGTAACACTAGATTTATGTGGAAACCCCAATGAGGGAAAAATCATGGTGAGGACTAACTCACACTATAGAGAATATCAAAACTAATTACAAAGGCTCACTTCTTGAGAAAAAGTCTCA
Organism: Sequoia sempervirens; assembly: GCA_007258455.2. Lineage (NCBI taxonomy): Eukaryota > Viridiplantae > Streptophyta > Pinopsida > Cupressales > Cupressaceae > Sequoia > Sequoia sempervirens. The sequence goes on along the minus strand of VDFB02264169.1, from coordinate 55,725 downwards.
CTGCCAAAACAAGGACTCACTGTCCAACATGGTTAACCACCCAGAGGGCTCACTACCATAGAGATACAAAGAAGATAGAAGAGATATGATACAGAGAGAAGACAATCTCAATGTAACAAATATTTCCACCATGATTCACTCAACCACTTGCAGACATGCATGAATGATAGAGTACACCTTCAACTCATTGCATCTGAAAACTCAACATTTAGACTTCGCATTGATCTTCCACACTCACATCACACACACATGGATTTTCATCTATTTCACATCTATCCACTCTATTTCTTTGCACTTATCTCTGTACATCTTTCACCACTAACTCATCCTGTATTTATACCATCTTCAACTTCAAAACATATCCAAAGTCATCCATCCATCTTTAAATTCAAAATAGGTTGGCACCAAAATATCCTAGGGTGGAATTAGAATGAGGGAAACCCAAACACATGCTTGATGAGGACCCAAGAAGGTCCCAACATGCTTCATCAACTTCAAAGGTAGTGTTCAACACAAGGTCAGCCGAACCAGTGTAAAACACATAGAACAATTAAGCTCACACAACCCTTAGCATGATCAACTCCTTCTAGACACCAAAGGTATCTTCAACACGATCATAACAACTTAACTCTAGAAATGAAAGTCATAAGACTTAACCAAGAAGAAATCTAGACCAACAACATTTCTCCCAGACCTTAGCCAAAAGCACATAAAACCACAGTTCACAAGTAGTGAACATAACTTGCATTATATAATGAATCAAAAGCCAAAAATCTAGATATAACAGCTTCCAACAGCCATGATCAACATATCTGAACCACACAAACATAGAAGCAAATCCTGGAGCAAAACCCGAAGCAACCACTGAACACCTACAACCTTTCTTCATTACAATTTTCTTAATATCCTCAACATATACAACCAATAACCTGCATCCATGCCATCAATGACAACAACAACTAGTTGATAACCAATTGACCAATTGACATCAATGACAACAACAACCAGTTGATAACCAATTGACCAGTTGACATCAATGACAGCACCTTCATTCTTGCAATAGTGAACATTTTAATGAGGGAATACTATAAATTTAAGCAGCTCAAAATTTTACCCTGGCACAAGAGAGCATAGTTGTAAGGAAATAATAAGTAGACATTAATGATTGTTTATGATTTGCAAAGAAAAAGATAATCAACAGTGGAGAACTCATAGAGGATTGTAACAAATAAGGGATTTTGTTTTTCATTTTTGAGCAAGACAACGAATTGATAGCAAATGTATCCACTGAGAGAGCATCCAACTTTAAATAAGTGTTTGAAACATGTTCTATCATTAAAATTTTAGATCTATAATTTTCTTGCAATCATCTTACACCATAGGTCACCTAAGAGGAGACATGGACCAAGAATTTAAAACCAAAAGAAATTCTTCCTAATCAAGTCCAACCTCCTCTTGTTCCTAAGTTTTTGCCACACTTTTAAGGGACTAATTTGAAAATTGTTGGTGCAAGGGAAGACAACTAGTATGGTTGATTCATATTTCTTTTATTTGAGTATATATGATATATGGCCCTTTCATAAACTCTTTTATTAATTAATACCCATATTCATGAAGAAATCTACTCTTTTCATTATATTAGTGGTAGGGTTTATATATTTATTGGAGTTTTAAAATCCTATTCCATGATTGTAAAATTAGTTTTGTAATTTACAAATCAGTAATATTTTCAAGCAATTAGATTTGACATTTCCAGAGGCTTGCAACTCCCACAAAATTGCTCTCCATGCAACTATGAAGGATTGCAAACATATGTTTAATTGATTGTTGGAATGTTTTGAACCTCTCACCATTACAATAGAATAACAATAGAATCTCAGACCAACCTACCCTTTTAGGTTGTGGATCCACCAACCTACCATTATTTAGGTAGTGGGTCTGCCAACACACTTTTTAGATTAACATGTCCATATTCAAAGTACCAATGTTTTCTTGGTAAGATTTTTTGGGTATGGCATTTTATTTTTGTTTGATGGTAAGTTCTATAATGAGCTTTGTCTCTCTAATGAGAGACTATGTTTTTTGGATCGTTGTACAAGTCTAAATCAATTGTGTTTGCACCAAGGAAAATATTCATATCGATTTTGAAATATTTGCGGCCTAACTCAACATCCATAACCTCTCTAGAGAGTTATCTCTTCTTTATCAACTATCTTATGTAATTTTAACTTTCAACAATATTAAAGTCTATTTGTTTCCATAAGTTCCAAATTTTAGCTTTAGTTTTTTTTTTCAAAAGTTCCAAATTTTTAATATCAACAATTCAGATATTTCAATTTACTATTGATCACATACTTAGGTTGCAAATACTACATCACTTTAAGATTTATAGTGTTCCCAATTTTATTAGGAAATTAAAGTTTACATTTAATAAATTAGTTATTAGGTTAGTTTTTAGTAATAAATAAATTAATAGTTAGTTTTTGGGAAGTTATTTTTGTAAGGGAATTTGAAGTGGTTATTCATGTGAATGCAATGCTTTATAAGTATTTGCAATAAACATTGTAAGTTGACTAGAAAAAATCAATCAATTATTACGCTTTTATTATTCCGTGCAAATGGTTTGATTTGGTTATCTATGTGAGCTCTACTATTTTAACATGGTATAAGAGTGGTTATGATCTTAGACCTAGTGAGAATGATGTGGTAAATCTATAGAGGTGTTTGATTGCTAGGCATGATTGTATTTGCATAGTATAAGGAGTATACATGTAATGAAGAATATATTTTGAGATGTGACCTAATAGGTCTAGATAATGGCTTAGTTTATGTTGCTTTTATACCTATTTTAAGATACTTTTAAACATATTCTCCAAACAATGTTTCTACACTATGCTATCCTTTTATATCCATTATGAAAACTTAAACATTAATTATGATGATGTAATTATGATCATAATATATTAGTATTATATGGTTTATATGAATGAAGGCATGGAATGTTGATGACATGCTATAAGTTAATTATGATAGTTATCCTCGTGTACCTGTTTTGCGGAATTAACTTGTTTGCAGTTGAAGAGGAATCATAACGCAACAGTTGTGGGGTGAACCCATAGCTAAAGTGATGGCTAGACATCGAAGTAAGGGAAGCTCCAAGTTAATTTGATCAATAATTCCTTGATAGAGGAGCAACAAAATTTTTAGCAAACGGTGCTACAAGCACACTCAGCCGCATATGCATGGGATTACCATGATATGAAAGTCATAGATCTTGATTTATGTATGCACAAGATTTATATTAATGATGGCTATAGACCCATTTGACAACCACAAAGGCATATGAATCCTACTCTTAGAGAGAGTAAAAGTTGAGCTACAAAATCTCCTTGATGCAAGTTGTATCTATCCAATATCAGATAGTGAATGGGTCTCACCTTTGGTAATTGTTCCCAAGAAAGGTGGGAAATGGAGAGTTTGTGTAGACTACAGGGAATTGAATACAATCACTAGGAAATATCACTTTCTTCTTCCCTTCATAGATTAGGTACTTGATTCTCTAGTTGAGAAGAAGTAATTCTCATTTCTTGATGGTTTTAGTGGTTATAACCAAATTAAAATTGCTCCAGAGGACCAGGACAAGACTACATTTACATGCCTTCAGACTTATGCTTACTTTGTTTTTCCCTTAAGCTTATGCAATGCTCTAGCTACCTTTCACAGAGCAGTACTCAACATATTTTCTGATTATGCACATGATTGCATGGAGATATACATGGATGACTTCACCACTTATGGTGAAATTTATGAGGAAGCTCTCAATAACCTAGAAAAGGTGCTAAAAATGTGTAAAGAACACAACTTGTCACTCAACAATGAGAAGTGTTTTATGATGTTGACATAGGGAATTGTGTTGGGACACTGTATATCTAGTGAAGGAATTTAGGTTGACCCACACAAGATAGAGATAATATCTACTTTACCTGTTCCTTAGAAATAAAGGGATATCAGAATCTTCCTTGGTCATATAGGCTACTATAGGCAGTTTATCAAAGATTTTAGTAAGATTGTTGCACCATTGTTTGTTTTGCTGAGTAAGGACATTGAATTTGAATGGACATCTGAGTGTCAACACTCCTTTGAAGAACTAAAGAAAGCTCTGACTAAAGCACCAATGTTGAGAGGGCCTAATTAGACTCTCCCATTTCACATACATGTTGATGCTTTAGATTTTGCAATTGGAGAAGTCTTGGGTTAGAAGGATGGCAACAAGGAGTATGCAATTTATTATATCAACAAGAATCTTCAAGGAACAGAGTTAAACTATAATGTATCAGAAAAACAGATGCTTGTTGTGGTCTATACTATTAATAAATTTAGACACTATATTATCGACTATTCAGTCTTTGTCTATATAGATCACACAACAATCAGGTATTTGATGAACAAGCCAGTAGTTGGAGGGAGATTGGTAAGATGGCTACTTCTCTTACAAGAGTTTGACATTACCATAGTAGATAAACATGGTTAAGCAAATGTAGTGAAAAATTTCCTATCAAGATTGCCAACAGAATCAATTGAAGGGGTGGTGCATGATTCATTCTTGGATGAACACTTGTTTTCTTTGCAAGTACAATTACCCCGGTATGCAAATATTGCTAATTATTTGGTCACAGGGAAAATTCCACTACATTTTTCACCAAGGGAGAAAAGATAGTTGGTTCATTGTTAGAGTTGATGTATCTACTCCTACAGCTCCATGAATCAACTAAAATGATAAACCTATAACACTATGAAGAAATAAACAAGATATGATTGCCCTACAACTCAGATCTAATGAAAACACCAATTTGCATTATGTGAACAACTTCCATGAATATGTTGCCGTAGAGAATTAAAAATAATTACAATGAATCAATCCTTCTGAAAAGGATGAAAGCTAACCCTAGATTAGGGTTAGATTAGAACATGACAAGTGTCCTCATAGGAATGAATGAGACAACATGTTCTAATAGTAGAGGCTCTAATTATGCATAAAACAACTAATTCATTAAAGAAAATAATGAAATAAGAGCACTCCTAAGTTTAGCTTAAGTGTAATAAAGCATAAAGTGACCCAATTAATTAATGATTAATTAATTAATTAGGTGATAACTTTATTACTCTAACACCCCCCCTTAAGATGAACTAGGGAGAAACTAAACTATGATAAAGAAATACATGAATGGATGCATGAATGGGTCCCGCCCTAATGGCTGATGAGGTACCCATGTACTACAAGCTAATCTCTCATAAAAGAGGAGAAAGGGAGAAAACCTCATGGGAACAAAACTCCCCTCCAAAAATAGAGAAAAGAAAAGAATGTAATGCACTAATGAGAGTGAGAAAAGAATAGAAGGTGAGTTTCATGATACCCCCAAAGACAACTTCTATCTCATCAATACATATACAAGAATCTCCATAGAAGAAAGAATAGGAGACTAGAAGGTGCCCCCACAATAAAGAAACTCCTGTCGCAATGGTGTAAGCTCGATGTAGGATGTAGAAAATGATCCAAGAATGACAAAAAATGTTCCTCCCCTTGGGAAGAAACAAATCCAAAGGATGATGCTGAAGAACCTTGATGTAGAGTGAAGGACCAAGAAGCCTAAAGATGGATGTCCTAAAAGGATATTGTTGAATCTTTGTATCTGAACTAAGACAAATGATGCCAAGACCAAACAAATTTGAAGACTCTTGATATGCAACCTTTGAAGGCACGAATAATGGTGAGCAATGACTAGTATGAATAACTGTAATGTGTGACTCAACAAATAGTTGTGCAATATCTAGCAAGTAGTCATTGGATAATACAAAGAATGAATGACCAATTTCTTGCTCAATAGATATGATCTCTGAATAAGGAGGAGAAAGAAGCTCTGAAGGAGTCTCAGGAAATGTGGTGGATGAATGCACGCACAAGTTTAAGTGACTAGACTTCTTCTCCATATGTACTCTCGATGGTGGAGAGTGAATATGAGGTATAGGTAATGGTGGATCCTCAGATGCAAAATGAGAAAATTAATAAAGCCTAGAAGCATGATCAATAGTGTCGACTGCCACAATCTACCTAGTGTGCAAATCCCTGATGAGAACAGAGTCAGGAGAAAACTCCATTGTCTTCCTTGATCCACTGTGAGTAATTTGATAGATGAAGAGGAGGTTGGTTGACAAAGATGCAACAAATAGTACCTCCTGAAAGATACCATCATCAATGGCAACTATTCCCTTCCCACTAACACTGACATGTGTTGTTACCCAGTAGAATGTGTGGTGTGGTGCTTGTACCAAATGTAGAAAACATATCCTGTGAAGATGCCATATGATGGGAAGCTCTTGAATCAAGCAACCATCTGTCTAACTGAAGACATGCGAATGCATGTAAGGCATGGCCTTTCATCTTATCGGATCCATTAGCAATACTTGATGTACATGTATGTGTAGATGGTGATGGTGATGGTGATGTGGAAGAAGGTGATGGATTGTGAGATAGAAGAGATGACAAATGTATATGGTTCTACTGTAGAAGATGTGTCAAATGATCAATCTGCTTAGCATAACAACGATGCTCATCATGTCCTTGCTTCTGACAATAAGCACAAGTTGGTCTCTCCTTCCTAGATAATCCCTCTTTGGAAGAGGGTGAGTACTCAGAAGATGCATGTGAAGATGATTCTTTTGTTTTCCCATGTTTGTTTTTATGTTTCTTTTCTTTTCTAGGTGAAGTCTTATCCTTAGGACTCTGAATGACAACTAGAGCATGTGAATTGGAGGACTTCAGAGTACCCATTTGAACCAATTTTTCTTGCTCTTGAGTGAGAGAAGAAGCAAAATCATCAAGTGAAGGCATGGTAAATCTCATGCCAAGTGCATCTCATGTAGCATAGAAAGTAGAAACAAATACTAAACAATCAAGGCCCAACTTGGCAAGGATGGAAAGAATTGACTATGAATCCTGCTTAGTAGTATCACACTGTGACAACTGCAATATGAGAGAATTAAGTTTTGTGAAAAAGTCTTGGATGCTACTAAATATCTAGGATTCATACCTATAAGCTCATTCTCCAACTAAAAAAACCTCAAAGAATCTTGCTTACCAAATAAGGACTCCAATTGGGTCCAAATCTGGTTTGGTGTAGTGAAAGATTCAATGTGAAATAAGAGATCAGGAGACGTAGACATACATAATGTTCCAAAAGCTTCATCACATCTGTTAAACCATTTTCTCTTCTTTGTTGTTGATGTTGGTTCAACCTCTATACCCATGGTTACTCTAGACAACCCTAGTTTCTTCAAACTGATCTCTATGTTTTTCTTCCACTGATAATAGTTGTATGGTGTAAGGAGAATTTTTTGAGGGTTTTCCATGTTTTTAAATTAAATGATATAGTAATGGGATGAAAATACAGTAGTATATAACTCACAATGCAAAATTATCTTCTTTGTACTAAAACATTTGATCCTTTGTGCATGTTTCCTAAGAAATACACCAAAAAAGGAAAAATTGACTTCTGATACAGAAATAAAATACCTGGTAAAGATTTTGGAAAAATGGATCATAGATCTGTGTAGAGCACTGGAAGATCTTTCCAACGCCTATTTTTTTTCAAAAAACAAAGACTGTATGCAAAAGATATGCCCTCAGAAGCGCAAAAATGATGATCTAACTTTGACTAGAAAAAAATGCAACATAACAGAAAAAATAGAAAAAAAACCTCTACCACTAGATTGAGCTCAGAACCAGCTTTTGGGTGATATTTCGTTTTCAAAAATCCGAGTTCGGACATAAAAGTTATGGCAAATTACCAAAACTGCTCCAAAAGGGTTTAGGGGAAAACTTGGCGGTTAGACTAGCCACTAGCATTAACCACTAGCAGTTTATTGACGATGGCACCCATTAACTTTGATTTTTTTAAAAAAAATTCTTGGATTGCGTGTTGTACCAAGCCATACGACCCAGAAATGAAAAAATTTGCCTCTCAGAGTTGCTATGTCCGATTTCGACAATTTGACAATTGATTTTGGGGTTGTTGGGTGCTCTGAACGCAATGGTGAGGTCCGTTTGGGCTCAAAATGCTCCAAAATTGCAGATACGCTCTAGATCTAGAAACCTCATAAACTTCAAATCCTCACAGATTTGACAAACGAAGGCCTTTTTCAATGAAATGAAAGGAAAACTTGACTGTTCTAATAGCTCTAGATTTAATGGAATGCTCAAAATTTGACCATGGATCATGAATATTAATGCATAATTTGATTTCTTTGAAAAAAGTGGACAAGGAAGTTACAAATATGGTGCTTTAATACCATGTTAGAGTTGATGTATCTACTCCTACAACTCCATGAATCACCTGCAACGATAAACCTATCACACTATGAAGAAATAAGCAAGATATGATTGCCCTATAACTCATATCTAATGAAAACACCAATTTACATTATGTAAACAACTACCGTAAATATGTTGTCATAGAGATTTAAAAATAATTACAATGAATCAATCCTTATGAAAAGGATGAAAGCGAACCCTAGATTAGGGTTGGATTAGAACATGACAAGTGTCCTCGTAGGAATGAATGAGACAATATGTTCTAATATTAGAGGCTCTAATTATGCAAAAAGCAACTAATTAATTAAAGAAAATAATGAAATAAAAGCACTCCTAAGTTTAGCTTAAGTGTAATAAGGCATAAAGTGACCCAATTAATTAATGATTAGTTAATTAATTAGGTGATAAATTTATTACTCTAACATTCATAAATGTTTTCCATACTCACAGATATCTAGTTATCTATTTTATACAGGGCCTGATAACATCATGAGAAGATGCATCGAGGAAGATGAGATCTTTGACATCATGAAGGCATGACATGATGAGCCATGTGGAGGTCATTTTGCAACAAAGAGAACATCTTTTAAGATCCTCACAACTAGATATTATTAGCCTACTTTGCATAAAGATGTTAAATACACTAGAAGTTGTGATAGGTGTCAAAGAATGGGAAGGACAACAAAGAGTGATGAGATGCCCTTAAACCTTAGTTAACATTGGCACCTTTTGACAAATGGGGTTTAGACTTCATTGGGCCAATCTCTCCTACATCAAACAATAAGGAATATATCCTTGTTTGCACTAACTACTTAACAAAATGGGTGGAAGTTAAGGCTCTATAGTTTTCCAGAGAAGGTAATGTGGCTAAGTTCTTATATGAAGATATTTTTATTAGGTATGGAGTACCTAGAGAAATATTCACTGATCAAGGGCCCCAATTTACTTATGATCTAATTTCCAAGTTGGTTGAAGAGTACCAAATTAGACATAAAAATCAACACCCTATCATCCACAAGCTAATGGTCAAGTGGAAGTCACTAATAGGGAGATAGAAAGCATTCTCACCAAAATAGTGCAATTGCGTAGGAAAGATTGTGCTTCAAGATTACCTGAAGTAGTTTGGGCATACAAAACTACATGGAAAACAACCACTGGATTTACACCCTATGATTTAGTCTATGGGAAGACAATAGTCCTTCCTATTGAATTTGAATATAAAACATTGAGAACAACAATAGATTTGGGAATGGATTTAACAAAAGCACAGAAGGAAAGGCTTCATTCTTTAAATGGGTTAGACGAGATAAGAATGGAAGTAGTACATCATACAAAGGTTGTACAACAACAATAGATGAAATGGCATGATTAGTACATTAAAACAAAAGAGTTCACTATGGGAGATTGGGTCCTCTTATATGATTTACAATATAAAGATTTCAAGGGAAAATTTCAATCCAGATGGTTGGCCCCCTATGAGATTAGCAAAGTTTTCCCTAATGGGGCAGTACAATTACACACCATTAATGTAGTCTGGTTTTCCCTTCTTGTTAATGGTCATAGACTGAAGTTACACAAGAAACCATTACAGAAGGATGACTTTATCTTTTCATTGATCCAATAATATGGTACTCTCAATGAACCTGAGATAGAACCTGATACACATAGTCCTATTTCAGTAATATGAGACATACCCAACACTTCTGGTGGCCTAGAGATTGAGTTACACAACTTAGTCTCTAAGCTTCCTTAGCACTAACTTTTCATGGTTTTTTCTCACAAGCACACACTACATGTTATAATAATGCTCAAAATATCTTCAGAGAGACCTGTTATCAATATTCATAAAGGTCCTGAAGTTGAAGGGACATGTAGCTTCACACTGTCAACATTCAAAATGGGACATGACATTGTAGGTGCCCATAGCAAGGTTTGGAATCTAGAAAGAATATTCAACACATTTGGTGCCATATTTACTGCAAGTTCATTCAAATTCATTTGAAATATATTCATGTATCATATCCATCATTTCATTCAAAATAAAGTGGCATAATTCTTTTATTATCCACTTTCATTTCAACTACTTAAGTTGTCAAATCGCTAGTTCATACTCCTCATTTTTGTCCCATCATATCCACTCGCCACCCACTATTTATTATCTTATAGTTAATACGTGTTACATCAAATCAACAAAAAAATATATTCCTTCAATTTCCATGGGTGAAAGATGGTTATTAAAAGGCAATACTTAAGGTATGTTGTTATGATTAACTTAGTTTTCTTTAAACTTTCACACTTTTTCATTTAATTCCATGCATGCGAGTATATTATATCTTTAATTTCCATCACTATGAATTTACGCTACCTCCAAATCATCAATGTAAAGTGAGGTCACTTCACTAATTAAGTTGGGGGGAGGGTACACCTTTCTCGATCTTTTCACCAGTCCTTTTGAATTTTCCACCCAAATGAATACCATGACATGAAAAACCCTTAGTTATGTTTTATTTTTGCTGCTATTTCCACTGCCATTTTCAAAATTGCTAAAACTTGAAACCCTAAGAGCTTATAAGAACTTTAGCTTAGTTTAGACTAGAGCTGAATTTAAAAGGGAATTTGTAGTTATAGTATGGTATAGTAGTAAAGATATGAGGAAACAAAGGTTTTGAAGCGGTAGAGTAGTTCAAAGGTGGTGGGAAGATTGAATTAAATTTTTAGAGTTGAATTTGGTATATTGAGCAGAGAAGAAAGCAAGGATGGGAGGAGATGTTATAAGAAGAGAGCCATCAGATCATCAACAAATTTTGGAAGACGTAGTAGTCCTACCTATCTTCACAAGGGTAGGATGGCTCAACTACTTTTTGAAGTTAACAGAATTTAGTGATGAATTAACAAGAAGAATTGTAGAAACTCTTCAATACAATGAAGCCATGGTAAAGGGAATTTCTATAGATGCATCTGAAACTGCCATTGCATAGGTTACAAGACTACCAAAGACAACAACGAAATTCCCAACTCAGTTTGATGTAGTTACAACTCGGGATGAATTTTGCATAAGATGAGAGGAGTTGGATTCCTCATCACAAGGTATGAAGAGACTTTCTCTCCACTGGTTGTGGGCAAGATGTGCCTCTTATATTATTATATATATTATCTCTGATGGTAGAAAAAACCTTTTGTATACGACCCATTTCAAATTTTTAAGTCATCTCAGGCACAATAGGGTAGTAGATGTACCAAATCATCTTTACAACTTGTTGAAATGAATGGCCTTGAAATACCATAAAAGAAAAAGTGACACTTCCCTCTCTAATCATTGCTTAGTTACCTTACTGATAAAAAGAAGTCTAAGAATTCAATACCCACAAGTGAGATGGGACGATTTCAGGGCAGAAGAATGCATAGACATTAATAGTTTGTTGGATGCACCTGTAGTGCCTAAGGATGCAAAAAAATAAAATGAGCCCCAAAATGAGCCTGGAGAGGAAAACCCTCATGTTTCACCCATGGCCTCACCTACCCATAGCCAAGGAAAGCATGAAGAACCTATAGATCCAGAGTCTAGGCCACCCATAAATGAGGAATTACCTTCTTCCTCTAGGTCACAAAAATCTAAGGGTCAGAGAAGTAGTGTATCTACCTCCACTACACCCTCGAAGCTAGAAGAAGATATTTCAAAGAAACAAAGGGATACCCAAAAGTAGAAAAAGGACGATGTTCCTAAAATGGAAAAGAGGAAATTTGAGGAAGAAATATTAACACCTAGATGCTCTTTAGGCTTAGAAAACAAAGTGCTACAAAAGAAAATGTAGAAGAAAAACCATAGGAAGAACAACATCAAAAATAACAACCTTAGGGAAATGTCATACATGTAGAAATTAACTCTAAATTGGAGGGGAATGTTCCCTGTAATGAGAATATACCGGTGAAAAAGAGATAGTATGTAGAGAGCACTTCTAATTCTAAATTATAAGACATATTTTATGCCAAGAAATTCCAGACATAAACCTTCCCCATCCCTAGAGATTATGAAGAGACTAATGAGCAATTTGAGAGTGCAGAGGAAGTTTACATTGAAGACAGGGATGTAAGAAAGGAACTCTAGGAGGCATTGGATAGAATTAAACACCTGGAGGAATTGGTACAAAATTATGAGAAGGATAAATAAAGAGAGGTAAAAATGAAGGAGATGGAGGAAAAACTACAACTATATGGTCATGGCACTAAACTAGATGTGCTCGCACATTTGGCTATTACTAAGATAGGGGATAAAGAATTGGTAGCACCAAATGAGAGACCTCCTCCTCTTAAAACTCTTAATTATCATACAACCTGCTCACTTGGATACCAATTATGGAAAATAACTGATAAGTTTGCAAAGGAGAAGGAAAAGTGGAGAAAGGAAAATGAAAAATATGAACAGGAATTGGAGAAAAGAGATATGAAACTGAATAAAATAGTAGTTCAGTTGGAGGAGATAGCAAATAAGGCTACACAAATAGTAAGGTGTAGGCCTCCACCGAGAACTTATGCATTGTTTTTTCAAGAAAGGTTTTTATGTTTTTAGTTTAGTAGATTATTTAGCAAGCATTCAATTGGCATGAGTCAAACCTCTGAGTTTCTTGCAGCTTTTGCTGCATCTACACCCGAAGACTAGGATTACTTGTGTGAATTTTATTTGCACAACTATGTGATACCTAATGAAATAGAATGAAACCCTTTAATCTTTGTGGGGGATATTTAGATTAGGGCACTTGCCTCTTACTATAGAAATGAACAACTTAAGGGTGAGATAATGGAAGAATATGAAGAGAAAGAAAAATCTATTGCACTTCCAATCAGAAGAGAGGCTAAGGATCCAGATACAATAATTGATGAATGGATGGGACTCCTTACGCATAAGGGAGTAGGAAAGAAAATCATGAAGCTTAGGGAGGTAGATTATGACAGAATGAAAATGTTAGCTGTGAGAGTAGGACAACAGTGTTTTAAGTATGTGCAGGATAGATGGAACAGTTTGACACCTAAACTATAGAAGAAAGAGCCACATTCCATGCATAATTTCATTGCTATGCTTTAGAGGGCATGCCATTACATGGAAATTGGTATCAATCAGGGAGTTCATTAGACACCACTCACTTTTCATCCACCTATTATCCTTTATTCGATCCCACATTGGACAGGGGAGAAAAGTGATGAATGTAAGAGGGAAGGAACCATCTGGATGAGGCAGCTTTAAGAACATCAAGGTTTTTATTTGAGGTAGATTTAGGGTGTCAACAGAATTATGGAACTAAGAAAAAATGCTCAACAGTATAATTAGGGCCCCTAGTGTTTTATTTGGGGACAAGCAGAAAGCTAGTTGGGGGGAGTGATAGGTCTAGATAATGGCTTAGTTTCTATTGTTTTTATACCTATTTTAAGATACTTTTAAACATATTCTCCAAACAATGTTTCTACACTATGCTATCCTTTTATATCCATTATGTAGACTTAAACCTTAATTATGATGATGGAATTATGATCATAATATATTAGCATTATATGGTTTATATGAATGAATGCATGGAATGTTGATGAAATGCTATGGGTTAATTGTGATAGTTATCTTCGTGTACATGTTTTATGGAATTAACTTTATTTGCAATCGAAGAGGAATCATAGTGCAACAGTTGCAGGGTGAACCCATAGCTAAAATGATGATTGGACATCAAAGCAAGGGAAGCTCTAGGTTAAGTTGAACGTGGTGATCATTGATCATAAGCATTCAATGAAGATTGGACGCGTGTTATTGTAACCAATTTAATAAAACGTTGAAGAAGAGGTCTCCTTCACCTATGGAATTTTGACAAGCAGTTGTATGTTTACATATAGTTCTATTTTGACAAAGTTCTAGTTCTGATTGGATTTTGTTTCCTTTTCAATTATAAGTTGAATAGTTCAAGTCTTAATTCTATGCTCTATTATATGAAAGTGGAGTTAATGATTTTAGTTAGTTGTTGCTTTCAATAAAGATTCCCTCAGTTTGAATATAACTGTTGGTTGAATCCATAAGATAGTTGGTTTTATCAGTTTTATATTACCAGTTACTTTCAGTTTCAAAACATGAAAAATGTTCCAAATGATTGAGTCCAATCTATGAAAATATCTTTTGTAATCTTTTACAATATGCAATGCCGAGTTAATCTTATGGGATGCATATAATCTATTAGTTAGATTGAGTTTAGTTAAAGTGGGGATGGTTACTTGAGCAGGCCACTCAAGATATTGTTCTTCACTTCACCTTTCAGTTATTTATTTATGTTAATAGTTGTTATTAGTTTATCATTATTCATGAATCATATGCAAGTCGATTGAAATTTAATTTCTTGCTTATTATGAATGAATGCTTGTGAATATGCACGTAATGGTTATTAGTAACACTCCATAGGATAGTTGACCTGAGTCATTAGTTTTTATTAAGCTTTTGGTTAATGTAGTATTAATTTATTAGCAGCAGTTCAGTTATAGTCTTTGTTGTAGGAACCCGTAGCAACTAGTTTTGGGTTATGTTTTTACTGTTTTGCAATTCGGTAAATTTCTAGCAAGTAGATTAATTTAAGTAGGATAGTTTAGGTAGTTTTAATTCCATGAAGGCATATATAATGTGTTGAACAAGACAACTGAGAGGGGGTGTGAATCAGTTGTCACCAAATTAAATTCCTTAACCATTTACCAAAACTAGATCCAAATACTACATGAATGATTTATCAATAAATACAAAAATTGAAAGTCATCACATAAACACAGTAAAACCAAATTTACGTGGAAAACCCAATGAGTGAAAAACCATGGTGAGGATTAACTCACACTACCAAGAATATCAAAACCGATTATAAAAAGGCTCGCTGCATGAGATAAGGCTCAATGCTTAAAATAAGGACTCATTGTCCACAGGGCTACAACCTGGAGGGCTCACTACCACAAAGATATAAAGAAGATGGCTCACTACTAGAATACAAAAGTTATGGCTTACCACCACTAGTGAACTGATGAATTACACCTTTCTTGTGCTAAATTTTGTTCTAGATGAAGCTTTGTAAAGGTAGTACTACATATCAATAATCGCTCAATACTTATGCTCTGATCACACACTTATTGTCTTTGCCTGATCTGCTTATTCTGATTTGCTATATCCACACACTTTTTTGTCTCGATATCCTTCTTGCATAACCTCACATCTCTCCCCTTTTCCAAAGAGACACATATGTATGTATCTTACACATCAATTAGGTTGGACAAAACATCCATAAAGTATTTCTTATGCTAAGTCGTCTAAGATCTTCAAATATCTGAATCATAGTTTGTCACACGGTAGGAAACAAACCTAAAAATCAACACATTGGACCACATATAACAGTCATCTTTAATGTGAAATAACTTCTGGTAAATGAGTCATACATACAGTAATATGTTGACATCAATGACAACCTACTAACATTAATGAGAACCATTTGATGTGGCCTTCAATCTCCAACAATCTCCCCCTTTATCATTGATGGCAAAACAAGATGTGAAAGCCAATAACAAAAACCTTTGTAAATATTTTGATGAGATGAAATGATTTTCATTTTTCACATGCTTCCTTTCTCCCTTTTTCACATGCTCTCTCTCTCCCCCTTTGACATCAATGAGAAAAACAATTCTATCTCCCCTTCAAAAAATTTACAAAAAGGTTATAAAAAATGATTCTTTACCTCAATCCTTCTTACCTTCAAATATTTCCTTATATTTTTCTTTCAATTTCAAAAGACATTTCTTCCAAGAATCCACTGCCAGTCTGATGTATAGATAAATACTATTGTTCTTTGCTATTGAATCAATTGTTTCTAGAAGATTATCCAAAATAGCAATATTTTGTGCACCATTCTCAACATCCACCAAGAGACCAGAAAGTTATTCCAATCTTAACTCAATTATCTCTTCGACTTTCCAAAAGGTCTTCACAATACCATCCCTCTATACCATAATGATTGCAAGATTAGATTGTAAGGAATTGATCCTTTTCTTTTGTGTTCCATCCTTGTCATTAAGAACATCATATATTTTTCCAATAGAGTTCAATTCATGCTCAATA
This sequence comes from Sequoia sempervirens, assembly GCA_007258455.2. Classification (NCBI taxonomy): domain Eukaryota; kingdom Viridiplantae; phylum Streptophyta; class Pinopsida; order Cupressales; family Cupressaceae; genus Sequoia; species Sequoia sempervirens. The sequence goes on along the minus strand of VDFB02264169.1, from coordinate 39,241 downwards.
GTATCAATTTTTGTTCTGTAGTTCCCAATAGCAGTAGGCCACCAGAGACAATACCTATACACATTGTTTATACTTTTGATGTAGGTCTTCAATTCATTTATACTCTTTGTCAACCTCTTTTGTGCATTTTGGCATCTTTCTTCCAAAGCCAGTTGAATTTCATCTTTTTCTATTGTTTCACTAGGTGACTGTTCCCTTAATTTGTCTTCAATCTTCTCAATCAATACTTCCAGTAAAATACTTGATAATTTTTGTGGATCAATATCATTATGAATTATGTACATAGCCAAAGTGTATGTAATCTCATCTTGTTCATATGATGGTCGAGACAACCATATATCTCCAATCTTCTTCATTCCATCAAGTTGCTCAAGAATATTTAACACCTTTTCTTTAGTAATATCTTCTTCACCATCATTTGTTGATACCAAATCAAATGCTTTTGCAATTTTTTCTTTTCTTCTTCCTCTGTCTTTAGCTTCTTCATTTTTGGAGGGGGACATGAACCGATTCTTCTTGCTTTCCTCTTTCCGAAGGAGAATCCTTCCTCAGACATCGTAATTGAATTGGAAACCACACTAGAATTCCATGCATTTATTTTTATTTCAAGGTAATCTTTACAAATCTTTTCCTTTTTTTCTAGATAGTTCAGATATCAATATACTTGCTTCCCAACTAGTATAGCTGATTTCCACACAAAATTTTCTTTCAATGGTAATGAATTCATAAAATACATCATTAAGCATATAACCAGAGATCCATAGTGAAAAGGATAATTTTCATTCTTTGTCATAGGTATATTTTACATTAATTGATTTCTCAACAACTCACACAAGTCAAAATCCTCCTTTTTCTCAACCATTTGATGCACAACATAAACAACAATTGTTGAGGTAGAACCTTCCCTATTCCTAAAATAAATCTTATATGAGATGTCGTATGCCACACACCTTATCAATGGGTCAATTATGGTGTGAATTATAAGTGCCCTTTGATCTCCTATTACCCCAGTTAGGGTTCGACCTCTTTGTTCTTTACAAACTTCTTGATTGGGACAGGTCCGTTATTGCATAATCTTGTTATTACTGTAATTGCTTCTTTCATGATTTCATAGGGTTTGTCAAAGATCATATGATCACCTTGAATTCTACTTAAAATAACCCAAACAATTTCCACATTCAAAAAGTATGGAAATTCACTCCAAATGTCTAAATTATTGTACCCTAAATTATTGACTATTTGCATTTGCTCAACTGAAAGAGAAGTCTCAAGATTTCGAATCTTTTCATGATCAAATTCATCAATCTGTAACTTACTCAATTTTTGCAATTCATTGTTGCGTGGATTAAATACCACCGTTTCCTTTGAATCCATTGCTTCATCCTTGTTCTCCATACTTTCACTTGCTAATAACCCTAACTCTTTATTTCTTAGCTTGTTCACTTCAAAATGAAAATGAATACTCAATCTTCCTTATTTAACTTATCGATTTTAGGGTTTCATTATAAAGGATAATTTATTTCTTGTGACATCATCATTTGTACTTTAGTCTGTTAGTTCCTCCTTCTGCCTAAGTTGTCAACCATTTTGTGAAATGTATTGTAAGCAAAAAGGTTTTGCAAATCTTATGTAATGCTTGTTTTCTACCGAAATTTTCTTCATTGCCTTCAAAATGAAAATTCACATTGCATATCCTCGTGTCGTCGCATGACACCTCTTATACTAGGGGTTTGATAGATTTTTCTGTAACTGCTCCCCCTGAAGTCATTACTAGATTTAGTTCATACAAGGGGTATTTGCACTAGATGTAGATACAAGATTATCTGATTTGTCCTTATTCTTTGGTTCTTCTTTCTTTCTCTAGATATTTTCCATTTCTCTCCTCACTTCTTCTAGATTTATCTTGTTTATAAACTTGTTCTTTTGTTCTAGATTCGGTTTCTTCCCAAATTTTCTCTTACAAAATTTTGAGATATGTCTTGGTTTGTTGTAAGAGTGACACACAACAAATCTTTGATCAAGAGAGTTTGTATTCTTCTTTGTCCTACATTGATTAGCCTTGTGTCCAAAAATATTACATGTGTAATAGTAGCCTTGAAAAGAATGAAATATTCTACCGGTATTGAATCTGTTCATCATTATCTGACTTCTACATTCTATAGATTTATGTCCAAAATTTTTGCAAACATAGCATTGTCTAGCAAAGAATCCAACATTCTGGCTTAATCTATTTTGGTTCATCATACTTATACATTCTGTTTCTCTATGTCTGAATTTATTGCATGAGTCGCAAAAGCCATTAAAAGATGAGTACCTTTGATCATTAGGTTGTCGGCTAGGTATCATTTCGGTATTGATCCTTCTATTATTTCCTTGAAATTTCCTTTGACTATTCATTTTGTTAAAACTTGGATTAGTCTTTAAACTTTGTCCTTCTTTGAGTCCTAGACCACCTTTATCTGTTGCAGGCTTTTGAGATGAAATCAATTCATCAAGCATTCCCGATCTTATCTTAAATTTATCTTCAAATATTTTTTTCCTTCTCTAGATTAGATTCAAGAGTTTCTACTTCCTGTTCAAGCTTGTCACATTTTTTTGTCTTTTGATTGATAATTTTTTTGCTTTGTCCAATCCAATTTTAGATTCTCTTCCACTCTTTTGCTTTCTTCAAGTTTCATCCTTAGATTTTCAATAGTCTCCTTTGCTTCTTTTAGTTCTTGGTAAACTTCTTTATGCTTCAACTTAAATTTTTGGATCTAATTTCTTAGTTTCTGAATACATTCACCTGCTTGCTTGAAATTTTCTTCCAGATCTTCATTCTTAGACTCTGAGGTCTCTTCTCTCAATTCTTCATCTAAGTCAAATCCCTTCATCATTTACTTAAACCTACCAAGATCTCCTTCAAGATATTAAACTTATTCCAAAGGACCTCACTCTGATAACAATTGTTGAATAGGACAACTGAGAGGGGGGGTGAATCAATTGTCACAAAATTAAATGCCTTAACCATTTACCAAAACTAGATCCAAATACTGCGTGAATGGTTTATCAATAAATACAAAAACTAAAAGTCATCACATAAACACAGTAACACTAGATTTATGTGGAAAACCCAATGAGGGAAAAGCTAAGGTGAGGATTAACTCACACTATTGAGAATATCAAAATCGATTACAAAAAGGCTCACTGCATGAGATAAGGCTCATTGCTTGAGATAAGGCCCACTGCTTGAAATAAGGACTCACTATCCATAGGGGTACAACCCAAAGGGCTCATTTCCATAGAGATACAAAAGCTCATTTCCATAGAGATACAAAAGTTATGGCTTACCTCCAAAAGTGAACTGATGAATTACACCTTTCTTGTGTTAAATTCAGTTCTAGATGAAGCGTTGTAAAGGTAGTATTGCATATCACTAATCACTCAATGGTTCTTCTCTGATCACACACTTATTGTCTTTGCTTGATTCAATTATTTTGATCTACTACATCCACACACTTTTCTATCTCTATATCCTTCTTGCATAACCTCACATCTCTCCCCTTTTCGGAAGAGACACATATGTATATATATATATATATGTATGTATGTATGTATCTTACACATCAATTAGGTCGGCCAAAACATCCATAAAGTATTGCATACGCTAAGTCAGCTAAGATCTTCAAATATCCAATCATAGTTTGTCACACAATAGGAACCAGACCTAAAAACCAACACACTAGACCACATATAACAGTCATCTTTAATGTGAAATAACTTCTACTAAATGAGTCATACATATAGTACTATGTTGACATCAATGACAACCATTTGATGTAACTTTCAGTCTCCAACATAATGTTGCACCATCATAAGCTTACAAGCCTTGGGTTGACAATTTAATGTGGTCTCAAGCAATGTAGAGTGAACACACAACAAACAACTACATTGGAATTCCTTAACAAGTAATGAGTAAGGATTTTCAATTTCTTGGTGATATTGAACACACAACAAACAACTACATTGGAATTCCTTAACAAGCAATGAGTAAGGATTTTCAATTTCTTGGCAATATTGAACACACAACAAACAACTACATTGGAATTCCTTAACAAGCAATGAGTAAGGATTTTCAATTTCTTGGCGATATGATGCTAAAAATGACATGTAATGGTGAAACATGGAAAAATAGGGTTATGATGATTAAAGGGGTGAGGTAAATGTGAGATAAACCTATTTTCCTTTATTTTATTAGGAAATGAGATCCTCACAATGAATTGATTAACAACCCTTAGGTGAATCAACCCAATGTGAGAATCTTTAGAATTTCCTTTTTGTGCTTAGGATGGGGGTCAAGGTCAAACAATCCTTTGGGGATATAAAATAAAAAATAGAAAATCAACACCAAAATGCAATCTAACACTTAAAACAACAATATTAAACTCAATACTAGTAGAACCATAAATCGGATTACAAATCTGAGAAGGGAAAAGACTTGTGTACAAGTCAGCAAAAGTGTTTTTCAGAAGCAGATCTAGGACTCATTCGCCCATGGGCGAATGGGTCCAAGTGCAGGGTTTTTCTATAGCTTTTATGAGCCTCTAATGCAAATTTGAATCTTCCAATTTTCCTAGGTTTCCTAGTTAGAATGTCAAAAATGACTTTGGGATCTTAGTTTCCATGAGATGACAATTTTGGAAACTTTGACAACTTTGTAAATCTTGCTCTTCAAAATATCTTCAAGTCTTCTTCAACCTAAATTTTCAATCACACATACAAGAGAGAAAAAATATTTGTTTTAGGTGAATAGGGGTTTTCCTTGGTCAAACCTTGTTTTGGTAATCAAACCTTGAATTGAAATGAAATATGAAAGAGGGAATGAAGAATGAACAAAGCTATGTTACCACTCAACAAACCCTTGAATGAAATCTTGATAATGGAGATATTAGGAAGTCTGCAACTTGCATGAGATGAATGAATTGGATGTGGATCTTGATACTTGAATCTTGCTTGAAATGATGTTTTGAATGCTTGACTTGATCACAAAACCTACATCACAATGTTAGCTCCAAAAACATGCATGATGTAAGAAGAATTTGACATGATGAATTGATCTTGATTGCTAGAATAAAACTCCGATATATCTGCTCTTGAATTCCTTTGATCACAAACTTTGCTATAATTTTGTTCACATGAAAATGCTAGGTGAAACATAGTGAAATAACCTTGTATTTATAGGTATATATCCTTAATTTCCCAAAATTCAAATATCACAAGTTGACATTGAATTATGGATTTGAAAAAATTAAAATACCACCAAAAACATAATTTAAATTTAGGTCCAAAGGTTTAGGGAGGACCCATTCGCCCATGGGCGAATGGGTGCCAGGTCCATAAACCTAGGACACACATTGTTCAATGCAAAGTGTTATGTTTAGACATCAATTATTGCAAGGTTTCCCCTTTGGAAAATGTAATTTAATAGGCTTGTAAATGAATTAAAGGGCCAATTAAGGCATAGTTAAGCTCAATTAATTAAGAGGGACCAAATGAGTGTGTAAATGTAAATAGGTATATTTAACAACACTAAATTAAGGCATTATTATGTCCATTTTAAATTAGGAGGGCCCAAACAAGTGAGATATTTTTTTACACTACATTTAACCCCCACTTTAGTGAGAAGATGACCTTGCATCAAACTCACACTAAAGTAGACAATCAAGAGAGTTCTAATTGTACAATCGTTGGAAAGATAATATGACAAAGATCAAGGAAGGTGATCAAGCCTCCAAGATCTAATATCTCATTGAAAACCAAAAAAGGCACAAGGAGACACATTCCTATGTTAAACACATATATGTATGCAACAATGAAAAGATACTCAATCATAGAATGTCAAAGACTCAAAGAAAGAGAAAAATGAAAATAAAAGGGAAAGGATCAAGCCTCAATTTTCCAACACGATGTGGAACACACCTCAACTATTTGTCCAAAAAAATTTACAAGTGAAACTCGTTTTCCACTATGCAAACAACAACATGCTCACACAGGCTAGTGAAACTTTGTTGTCCACTAGGTAAACCCCTAAGGGTGGAAAATGAGAGAATCTTATTAGGCTCCCTTACCATACCAAAATTTGTACCTTTGATAACTTAAATAAGGCACCACACAATATGAACTTCGAGCTCCATAAGGCTTAGCAAGTTGTGTTATGCTAAACACTTATGAACAAACAAGGCACCATAGGAAAGCAAAGTGCGTTATGCTTGGTGGCCATGAAAAAGGGTTATAACTTTGAGCTTCATAAGGTTAGAAAGTGGTGTTATGCTAAACACTTATGAAAAAAATGCAAATAGTATGACATGTTAAAAGGGGATTTTGATTAGTTCATGTAAGGTCTCCTCTTAGGGAACATCATGCCTAATGTCTCCAAGAGAGGACAAGTATAGGATAAAAGATTTACAACTTAGGGAATGTAATGCATAGCATCACCACTAAGATGAAATTCGTATGCCAAGAAAGGTCACACTATTGGAGGACATCAAACCCAATAACACCACCAAGAAGAAGACACATCACAAGAAGTGTTACCTAGATTTCACCCATGGCTCAATCAGGTAGAGCCCATTAATAGAAAGAAGAAAGAAAATGACACATTTTATATTCCCCTTACATTGCATTCATGTATACAAATGAAATAACTTGAGAGATTATGGAAACACAAATCATCACATTTATACATATGCATGAAACATAAGAAGATTTTTCAAATTTCTTCTGAAAAGTTATTTTATTAATTGAAATATTCATTTAACTCACACAAGTCATGAGTTTAACTCTTGCTTGCTTATTCAATGCAAATCAAAATCAACATATACATGAATAAGTAAACGAATGAAGAAGAAAAAGTGCATGTAGGGAGGGTAACCAGTCATTGCCTGAGAATGACTGGTTCTGTCGAGTCTTCTTGTCTGGCTCCTGCTCGAGTTGTCCTAGCCTTCCTAGCTCCTTGATACTCCTGTTTCCTACATTACATCAAAGCAATGTGTTAGAGCAATGCTCTAAACAATGAAAGGTTACACACCATGCATGTTCATTTACCTATGCACGTATAAATTGGCCCTGATCTGCATTAAATAAACATTTATATCTTGAATGTTCCAAAAGAAAACATTGAAGCCATCAAGTACATTTGAAATACACATATTTTTATAATTTGTTTGCTTCATGTGCACCTACAAGTGTAATTATGTCTTTGTTTTGTTCAGATCAAATGAGTGGGGTTAAATGTGGCTCCCATGAGGGTTGAGCCTAGCTCATAGTAATGATTACATTATTTTAATCTATGCACAATCTTTTATGAATATTCTAAGTGCATATAGAATAACATTGCAAGACAATTGATATCAATCATGATCACTTCATAATCATAATGCAGAAGAGTATACAATATTCTTTAAAAACAACTTTCAAGAGTATAACCAAAGGTTCATATATTTTAGGGTTCTTTATCCATAAAAAAGGCAAGGTGTGTAACTTGAAAAAGTGATTATCTCACAAAAGGAGACAATATGTTGTCCTTTAAAACAAATGTCAAGAATCACATGGTAATGTTATGACAAAGAGAAGCAACAAAGCTTCAGTGAAATAAATCACGGTATCATCAGTTTATTAAAGAAGCATATTATATTTCCCATCCCAAAAGTAATGCACATTATGGCAAATGAATAATTAAGTGGATTTCCATTATGGTTTATGTTCATGTCCTAAAGACAAGAAATGGGGATCATTGTTTTATTCTCAGAATAGAGCAATTGTGATCATGACAACACAACAGTTAAGCTATTTTGAACAAAGGAAACAATAAAAGGCAGATGCAGTTATCATGCATACAAAAGACAAGCATTTAACCTATGATGTGCACAACCAACATTCACAAGAGTCGTGATAGTAAAGATTAAATACCTTGAAATGTAGATCTATGTTAAGAATGAGCTTTGTAATGAAGGAACAAAGTTTTATTAGAAGAGTAAAATCATGACAATGATATTTTAGTAACAGTGATATTGTATGTGCAACTGTACAACATGAGCAAGTGCTTTTGGAGGAGTAGGGAGTATTCAAGACAACAATATAGTTTTTTATGTGGGTATCCTACACTTCAGACAGTTTGTAGAGATTTAAAATAAATACCCAGAAGTTACTTTTGGCCACAACCTCTACAAATAAATAAATACACAAAGTTTGTGACTTGGGTGTATAATTTGGGAGTCTTGTGACTCTGGTTTGCTATAACAACTTGCTATAAGATATCTAAGACCTAGCCACATATTCATCATTTTCCTGTAGGAACAAAAATATGGCTTTATAAATTTTGTATCAAACCACCGAGGGTTCTTAAGTAGGAATATATTGGAGTTTCAACAAAATATATGAAGTAGAGTGGTAAAGATCAAGCTACTCTTGTTTAAGGAGTAGAGTTTCAAATGAGAGAAACCCTCGAGCACAAAATGTGCAACAAATGCTAGAATATAAAACATAATGAAAGAAAGGTCATGGATGTTTTATAACTCAGAAACTACCCAAATCTCTATTGTAGAGAGGCTGAGTGATATAAAGCACAAAGAGTTTTATTTTATGAGAACACATTAATCTTCATCCCTGTTCACAAATGGCTATGAAATGAAGGTATTTTTTAAACTCAAATTCATAATACAACAGTAGCTTGAGACAAATGAAATTAAAATGAAATATACAGAAGTATAAAGTCATGCCTGTAGAATGATCACAATTAAAAAAATGAATATAATCAAAGCAAGTGGGAAATCCTCATCATAAAATGTGTTCCTGTAGCAAACATTTGGTTGTGGATTTCATAGTGCAAGCATTGCCTAAAAGGGGTATGCCATGAAACCCTCTACCAGAAAAAGAAAATACATGGAAATAACCAGAGAAAGCACAACAAAGGAAAAGATAGGTATTTTTTTCCTTCTACTATGTGATAAACTCAAAAAAAATTCCTGAAAAATAAATGAGGCTATAGCCATGAATGAGCTATGAACAAAAAATGCACAGGAAACAATATATTTTCATCATTTTTATTCTTCAAAAAAACTCGAATGTGAGTTTTTCTTGCAGAAATAAAAGTAAAAATGTGAAGTTTTGTTCACAGAAAGCTCATCATACCTTTTTTTTGTGCAAGAAATGGGTGAAGAAATCCACTGTAATTTCAAGATCCGCCATAAAATGTCTCCAAAACTTTGTTGAAAACTCTATTCCACATAAACCTTTAGCAGTAGAGAGCTTCTCCAGGAAGCATCTTTCAAAATGAATGAAGTTTCATTTGTTTTTTCTTTAGGGATTGAAACCCTAATGATGTCGACAAGACTTGGCATTTTTACTTTGTCTTTTAAAATATCAACTGCTGATGGGGAAAAGGTATTATTTACCTTTTATTTTTTTTAATACAATGTAACTTTATACCCCCGTGAGCTAAGACTTCATAAAGTATTAAGTCTTATACCTTCTTGATTTTTTATATGACATGTAAATTTGCATTTGTGTATAAATGTAAAACATTTAACTTTGGTGATATTTATAGATCACTTAAAGTATAAATGTTGTTTTAATGCAAAAACAATGTGGTGGAGGTTTTCAACGCATGGGAGGTGAAGATTTGTTTTGCTTTATGCTTTGAGTCCTAATAAAGTGGTTACCAACATGAGGAGAGCATATAGGAGCCTCTTTATTTTCCTTTTGGAGAAATTTGGAGCTTTTTGTAGACAGTTTGATGTGTCACCATGTTGGACCTAGTCAAAATTGAACATTTCAACCTTTTGAAGCCTTTTTGGAGTGAATATGGTTGCTATAAAATAGGATTTTAAGAGGCATCCGAGTTCATGAAGCTTCTAGAGCCTCTTTTGGTGGAGCAAATTGGACTTGTTCATATATTCTCATTTGTAACTCATTTTATGAGTTAGTTCTTCTTATGCAATTTCTGAAAAAGAGACTTTTGCAGTCCTTTGACATTTTAAGCATGCTTTGTAACTAGCTTTGGATATGGAAAGTAGATGATACCTTGTTTACTACTAGTAATAAAATTCTTGTCTTTTTATTCTTTGTAGCTCTGTGTATGTTAAATGATTTTATTAATATTTTTGTGAAACCCTTCATAATTTCCTTCTAGCTTGGTCTCATAAGTTATACCTTTCTGCAAATAGTGTGTTTAAGCAGGTTACTATTTGTGTCAAAAATACAGTTTGCTTGCTGATTGTGAAGTTAACCTTCCATTTAGCTAGTATTTTTGTGTTCAATCCTCTTAGTGAAGCACTTATGCAAAAACACACATAAATAAATTGTGCAAACTTAGTTTTATAAATTGAAGCTGAGTGTGAAAGTTTTTCTAAATTTCATTATCCTTGAACTTTTGGTGTATCGTTGTAGGGATAAATTATTTCATTTTTTAGTAATCTTTCTCCCTTTTCCCTTCAAGAATTAGTAGTTAGGTGATAATCGATAGGAAGCCGGCCTTCTCTGGAGGTTGACCTCTGCCTACAAGTAATCCACAGCTTTAGAGGTCTTCTCATGTTTTCTCTGAAAAGCTAAGTCTTGTAGCTTATCTTGTTAAATCTTGCAGCTTAGCTAGGGTGCAATTTCAAGAGATAACAAGAAGTAAGAAGACCACATAATGAAACATAAGAAACTAGTCTGAGATATCCAAAAATGATAATGCCAATTTATGCCCCCACTTTAAAGAAATTGCTAACACCATGGTATGATAAACTAATTTAAAGTAGCAAATGATAAATGCTAGCAATAAAGAAGACATGAGAGCTTATTTGGAAAGCCCTATGTCAAATATATGTTTCCAAATGAAGCCACACCATGAAAAAGGAAGGGGTTGCCCCCAAAATGAATTCCCAAAATTGTTTGCAAAACAAGGACAAACAACTAAGAGGGGGGAAGTGAATCAGTTGTCATAGAATATTAAACTTTTCAATCTTTACTTTACTTTAATCTTAGATTTGATGAATGAGTAGTAAACCACAAGCAATCAACACATCAAAAACACAGAGAGCACCAAATTTTGTTTTACGTGGAAACCTTGTTAGGGGAAAAACCACGGTGGATGTTAGTCCACAATATTATACCCTGTTAAAAGTATAATGAAAATAGTAAGGGGAATGCACATGCATTCAGGCACACTGCCTAAAGCTCACTGCTCAAATACAATAGGAGCTCACTACCCAAAAATACAAAATAAGATTAAATCTGGAGGGTATGAACTGAGAAAATAGTTTCTACACAAGCCTGATTACAGTTCTAGTTAAGCACAAAAAAAGACTCCTTCACTCTCACTCTACTTAGCAATCAAATGAATAGATCAATGTTCGCACACTTGTAAAATCTCTGGCTTTTCTCACTTCACACACACACTAACTTCGCTCAACCAATCACTTAAATATATCTGTATCATGGAATTACATCAACCTCTTAGTTGGCCAGAAAAATAAAATACAATTACAATGTTGGCCCAATTTAACAATTAAATTCTCAATGTGAATTAAACACTGTCAGCCAATACAATGATGCAACCCAAAACAATATTCACGAGCACACCAAACATTCAAATTTCAATCTCCAAGGATCCACAACATGTTGGCTAGGAACATGAAAACCCAAACATACACAAGAAAAATATTTGACCATGAGCACACCGATCAACACGGATGTACAACAATGATGGAGAATGATCTAGAAACATCCACAAACATCAAGAACTAATAGAGAGGCATCCATAACAACTAGAATTACACAAACTTCAATCAAGAACACTGACAGAGACCACAAAAACACTATCAGAACACAACTATTCATAGCACGATCAAGTCTTCATGCAGACCTCTGAAACTTCCTATAGATGAACTAAATACTCTCAACAATAAACCCTTTAGTCCACAATAGCTGATCTTCAACATACAAAACAAAATACCTTCATGACCTTCATTGTTCCACTGGCAACCTGCAATTCTTCTTTTAACAATTTTCACAATATCCTCGACATATACAACCTTCAATACAATAATGCTAATAGTGTTGACATCAATGAAAACCACATATCAACAACACAACCACAACATACAACAATATCCCCCTTTGGCATTGATGGAAACACATGATGTGAAAAACACCATCAACACAACTCTCAATCAACACTTACTCCCCCTTAGATTCTGACTCTTCTTTCTTGACCTCTTCTACATGGTCTTCTCCCCACAAGGCTCTTCTCCCCAGATGGGCAACAATTTTTCACATAACTCTTCTCCCCCTTTCACATCAATGGAAAAGATAAGCATTATCTTCCCACATACAAGCTTTGAACCACATATTTGCACATTTGACTGCTCCCCCTGAGTAGTAGCCATGAAAAAATCAATCCGGATCAAGAAATATATCTTTTAAGCATACAGATTGATGCAAGTAAATGCATATCTTAGTTCTTATCAAGAGGGGTAATCACCCCTAGCATTTCTTTGAGATATTCAAAAGTATCCTTCTCCAATGGCTTAGTGAAAATTTTTGCAACCTATTCTTTGGTAGGCACATACTCCAGTATGATTTCTTTCTCATTTACTTTCTCCCTCAACAAGTGAAACTTGATGGATATATGCTTATTCTTAGAGTGTAGCACCAGATTCTTCAAAGTGTTTATTACACTTGAATTGTCACAGTATATGGAAATAGGTTCTTCATATACCACCCTGATATCTTTCAACATATGTTTCATCCACATCACTTGAGTACAGTTGTTTGCAACAACAATATACTCTACTTCAGCAGTAAATAAAGAAATGGAATTCTACTTTTTTCTCAACCAAGACACTAGCTTCTTTCCTAGGAAGAAGACACTGCCACTAGTACTTTTCCTATCATTTACACTGCCCAATCCACATCAGTATATACACTTAAAGTAAGATCACCATCCTTAGGATAATAAAGTCCAAAATTAATTGTTCCTTATAGATATCTGAAGATTCTCTTTACAGCAGTCACATGAGATTCTTTTGGATCAGCCTGAAATCTAGCAACCATACATACAACATTCATAATGTTTGGTCTGGTTTGAGTTAAATAGAGCAATCTGCCAATCATTGATCTATATCTTGTTTGATTTTCCTTAGGAGAATCATCATTCTATGTTAACTTGCATCCGGTTACCATGGGAGTACCAATAGGTTTCGAATCTTCCATTCCAAACTTCTTCAACGTCTCTCTCACATATTTGGACTAAGATATGAAGATCCCCTTCTCTAACTGAGTAACTTGTAGTCCCAGAAAGAACTTCATCTCTCCAATCATACTCATCTCAAATTCACTCTTCATTTCATCAACAAACTTCATACACAAATTATCACTCCAAAAATAATGTCATCAACAAAGACCTCAATAAATAACTCTTTGTCATGATCCAACTTGAAATATAAGTTGTTATCAGCAATACCTTTATTGAATCCAAGCTTTAGTAAGTATTTTTCCAGTCTAGCATACCAGGCTCTAGGGGATTTCTTAAGTCCATATAGAGCTTTCTTCAATTGGAAAACCATGTCTTCCTTATCAGTCAGTTGAAATCCATTCGACTGTTCAATATAAACTTCTTCTTCTAGTTCTCCATTTAGAATGGTTGACTTCACATCCATTTGATAGACTTTATAGTTCTTATATGCAACATAAGCAAGAAATAATCTAATAACTTCAATTCTGGCAACAAGGGTAAAGGTCTCTTCAAAATAAATACCTTCCATTTGTGAATACCCTTTACATACCAGTCTTACTTTATTATGGACTTCACCTTGTTCATTCAACTTATTCCGAAAGACCCATTTAGTACCAACCACATTTTTGTCTTTAGGTTTTGGAACAAGCACTCATGTATCATTCTTTTCAATTTGTATCAGTTCTTCCTTCATAGCTTCCATCTAGTGTTCATCATTGCAAGCTTCATTGACATCTTTAGGTTCAATCTTGGAAATAAAGCAATACTCTTCTGCAATCCTTCTTCTAGTTTTCACTCCTTTATTCTTGTCTCCTATAATTTGATTTTTAGAATGATTTATCTTTACATACCTTGGAACTTTAGGACTCTCTTGAGCTTCTGGTTCTACTGTTCTCTCTTCTACACTTGTACTTGTCTCTCCTTCCTGACTTACTTGATTTACCATAACAAATTGAAGTTTTTTTACAGGAACATATGACACAATCTGAAGTTGATTATGTTTATGAGCATTCTTCCCTTGATTTTTATTGTCTTCATTTGAATCATATCCACAATATTTGGATGATCTAGCAGAGTCCTCATCAACTTTGACATTTGCACTCTCAACCATCTTTCTCAGTCTTCTGTTATAGCACTGGTAGGCCTTACTTTTGGTAGAGTAACCTAGAAATATTCCTTCATCACTTCTTGCATCAAACTTGCCTTTATCCTCATCTCTCTTAATATAGCATTTACTTCCAAAGATCTTGAAATACTTAATAGTAGGCTTATAGCCAACCCATAGCTCAAAAGGAGTCTTTCCAAAATTACCATTGACATTTACCCGGTTCAAAGTGTACACAACAATACTTACAACTTCACTCCAATAGATGTGAGGGACATTTCCTTCTATCATCATTGTTCTAGTAGCATCCATAACTGTTTCTTCTTTCTCTCTGCAACTCCATTCTGTTGTGGGGTTCAGGGGGAAAATAACTATTTTCTGATCCCATGCTCTTCACAAAAGGAATTAAACTCCCTGGAGGTGAATTCACCACCTCTGTCTATCCTTAAGCATTTGATTTTCAGACCTTTCTCATTCTTTGCCATAGCTTTGAAACTTTGAAACTTTTCTAATCCTTCACACTTTTCTCTTAAGAAAGCTACCCATATCATCCTAGAATAATCATCAATAAGCAACATAAAGTACCTTTCACCATGAAGACTTCTGATTCTAGAGGGACCACAGAGATTAGTATGCACCAACTCCAACAAACCATTTGTATGATGTTGTTTGCTCCGGAAGGAGACTCTAGTCTGTTTTCCCACCTGACATTCCTTGCAGATTGTGTTAGTAGGATTCACTAGATTAGGTAGATCTCTTACTACTTGAGTGGAACTTACTTTGAAAATGTTATCAAAATTCACATGACACAACCTCCTATGCCATAACCAACTTTAATCTACGTGAGCAATTAAATAACTTTCACTAGCAGTATTCAAGTGAAAAATATTACCTTCTGTCTTTTTACCTGAAGCAATTATCTTTCCAGAGCTTCCAAGTATCCTGCATCTTCCATCTTTGAACTCAAAATCATAACCCTTGTCCACCATCTTTCCAACACTCAATAAGTTGTTCTTCAACCCTTCAACATAAAGAACATCATCAGTGTTGTGCTTACCACCAAGACAAATAGATCCTTTTCCATGAATCACACCAGCATTGTTATCTCCAAATCTTATAACCCCACCATCATATTTTTCTACACTTACAAATTTGATTTTGTCACCAGTCATATGATGTGAGCATTTGCTGTTAATAACCCACTCATCCTTATCTTTAATTTGGGCTACAAGAGCTTTCTCAACTTTAGCAGATTTAGTAGTCACAAGACTATTTTCAATGGTAGCAATGAAAACCCATTCATCTTCATTTCCATTATCTTTATTAGACTCATCATCAGCCACTCCTTCTTCAATGTAGTAACATTTCTTTTGGAATCTAGACTTGTTAGGCTTAGATCTAGGAACTCTTTTAGGACATATTTATGCAAAATGACCTATTTTACTGTAGGAAAAACATTTAATAGGCAACACTCCTTTACACTTACCTTGTCCTCTACCTTCTTTCTTCACAATCAATGCTTCCAATTCTTCTACTTCTCTTTCTTCATCTTCAAGCTATTTCATTTCTTCTTCATACTTGAAGGACTTTCTAGAAGATTTTCCCAGATCATATCTTTTATTATTTCTTTCGGATACAGTAGCCTTAAATGCAATTTTAGTCTTGGGAACATATTCACCAAATTCACTCAATTAAAAGGCAACAAGTTTACCAATCAGTGTATCTCTTGTCATATTCGCCAATGATTTGGTTTTTTGAATAGAATGAGCCTTTGCTTTGTAAGAGGGAGGCAATGATCTGAGCACTTTAGCTACAATTTCTTCCTCTTCCAAGGTACCACCAACACATGTAATACCCATCACTAGTTCATTTACTCTCTTCATAAAAGAAGAAATATTTTCATCTTTGCCCATCTTCAAATTTTCATACTTGCCTTTCAAACTTTGTAGCTTAGCCATCTTCACATGTACATCTCCTTCATACAAAGTTTCCAGATTCATCCAAATCTCATGAGCTATCTTCAAACCTATCACATTTGTCATTTTTGAATCTATTAGAGCACTCAACAATGCTTCCATAGCCCTAGCATTATTCTCAACCTCTTTATTCTCATCAGTAGTGGAAGGACCATTCTGAGGAATAACATATGTATTCTTAGTAATCTTCCAATAGGGTTCACCAATACACCTCAAATGACACTCCATCCTAGCTTTCCATAGTGAATAGTTTGTTCCATCGAATCTAGGACTGTCCTTCTTATATGATGCCATAACGGATCACCTCAAGCTTTTAAATTTTTTTAGAGGAACTTGGCTCTGATACCAATTGTTAGCAAAACAAGGATAAACAACTGAGAGGGGGGGTGAATTAGTTGTCATAGAATATTAAATTTTTCAATCTTTACTTAACTTTAATCTTAGATCTGATGAATGAACACTAAACCAAAAGCAACCAACACATCAGAAGCACAAAGAACACCAATTTTTTTTACATGGAAACACTATTAGGGGAAAAACCATGGTGTATGTTAGTCCACAATATTATACCTTGTTAAATGTATAATGAAAATAGTAATGGGAATGCAAATGCATTTAGACACACTGCCTAGAGCTCACTACTCAAATACAATAGGGGCTCATTACCCAACAATACAAAATATGATTAAATCCAGAGCGTATGAACTGAGAAAATAGCTTCTGCACAAGCCTGATTATAGTTCCAATTAAGCACAAAAAAAAAAAACTCCTTCACTCTTCACTCTCACTCTGCTCGACAATAAAATGAATAGATCAATGTTTGCACACTTGAAAAATCTTTGGATTTTCTCACTTCATAGACACACTAACTTCACTCAACCAATCACTTATATATATATGTATCATGGAATTACATCAACCTCTTAGTCGGCCAAAAAAATAAAATACAATTACAATGTTAGCCAAATTTAACAATTAAATTTTCAATGCGAATTAAACACCGTTGGCCAGTACAATGATGTGACCCAAAACAATATTCACGAGCGTGCCAAACATTCAAATTTAAATCTCCAAGGATCCGCAACACGTTACCACCAACATGTCGGCTAGGAACATGAAAACCCAAACATGCACAAGAAAAATCTTTGACCACGAGCACACCGATCAACACAGACGTACAAAAATGATGGAGAATGATCTAGAAACATCCACAAACATCAAGAACTAACAAAGAGGCATCCACAACAACTAGAATTACTAAAAATTCAATTAGGAACACTGAAAAAGACCACAAAAACACTGTCAAAACACAACTGTTCATAGCACGATCAAGTCTTCACGTGGACCTCTGAAACTTTCAGTAGATGAACTAAATACTCTCAACAATAAACCCTTTAGTACACAATAGCTAATCTTCAATATACAAAAAAAAAACCTTCATGACCTTCACTGTTCCACTGGCAACCTGCAACTCTTCTTTTAATAATTTTCTCAATATCCTCGACATATACAACCTTCAATACAATAATGCTAATAGTGTTGACATCAATGACAACCATATATCAGCAACACAACCACAACATCCAACAAAAATCACATAAGGGATCCACAGATTTGGGGTCAACATATATATTTGCTACAATGATATGATAGAGTTCGAAAACGTCAATTTTCCCCAAATATTCATGAAACGGGAAGAATGACACATAAAGAGTGAAAAAAAAGAAAAATCCTTTCGAGTCAATATGGAAGAGACCTAAATGTCTCGACGCCTTGCGTCATCCCCAATAAGAAAACATGAGACAAAAGAAAAGATAAAGGGGTTTACAACATATAGAATAATGTAGGTACAAATAGAGGAATTAACATGAAGATACATCAAATAGAACAGTACAAGGGATCACATTACGTAGATGCAATAACAAAAAGAACATGAAAAGGAAAACAAAGACAAGACTAGTAAGGCACATGTGAGTCAATGTATAGCAAGTCGTCTGCATCCCAATCTTGTTCATTGTATGCAAAAGGTAACTAGAGAAAGGGACAATATCAAGTGCCAAACTAGGACAAGCACCAAGCTCAGCTCACACAATGAAACACTCTTTGCAGGAGGATCATCACGATTATTATCATTTAAGCTCATATAAGAGGAAAACAATAAATTTAGCTCATTATGTACTTGTTCATCGATCTTTGCAATTTCATTATCATCATCCAAGTTAATCACAATAGCAGGTTTAATGATAATATCCATAAAGGGTTCTTGTTCTTGTTGTGTTCGAGGTTTAGGATTTTTTTTTGTTTCAGTGAAGGAGGATAATCATCATGCATTGCTTGGGTAAGTTTGGATTTCTATTTTCTCTGTTGTTCTTTTCTTCTTTTTCTTGTAATAAAAAAGCAATAGCATGAAGTCTACACCTACACTCTCTACCATTTCTATTCCTTTTTGTTTGATTTTCAAGTTGTGATTGTGTAGGAGTGGGTTTATCAACCATAGGTTTCTTTTCTTCCCTTAAGGGAGGAACAAAAGGAACCATGGGAGGTTGTTCATCACTTTCTCTTTAGCTTTGTAAACTTGTTTGATTTTAGGAGGCACAATGCGACTTATTTGGTTATCTTGTGGTCTCTTATAGGAAATACATGGAGGATTTGTTATATTTTGGTCTTTGTTACTTGGAAGGGATTTTGGTTGAATCATTGTTTCATCTAGGATAAGAGGCTCAATCGTGGGTTGAGGCATATTGGTAAGGGATCATTCTGTTATGCAGTTTGCTTTAAAATTTTGATAGGATTCGAAAAAGAAGTCCTCACGAGGTCTAATAGGTTCCATAGGTTCAGACCAAAAGTCAATGATTTCACGGAATCGAGATCAGAAAGCCTTATGATGTTAATAAGATCTCATTTCAAATATTCGAAACTTAAGCATTGTACACAACCAATAGAATTGTTCATGGTTAGGCCATGGATAGCCTAACTTCACATGAGGTGAGTAAAACAATGGAATGACTGAAAAACAAGACATATATGCTTGCGATTACAGCTTCCGAGGAAGAGTTATCACAGCCTATAAATAGGAAAAGAAAACCATTAACTAATGAAACTTTGATCCACTTGATTTAGAGTTTTTCGCCACGTGTATCTTGATAAAGCTCATGCACAAACCAAGATTTACTGTGATGCATCTCTCTACAAAGCAGGATCAGGTATAATATCCCATTAGTAGGCTTTTCATTGATTCTTCTAGCTATGTAAAGAGGACCATCAGGTGCATGTTTGATTATGTCATTTTGTGAGAAAGCAATGTCAAGCAACATCTTAGTTAGGCCCTTACGAGGTTCAACTTCAATAAGTCCAATCACATTTATTCATTTACTTAGTGTTTGCATCATTAATAACATTCATCACTTCATTCACATTTCACTGAAACTTTGAAAAATGTTATGATTTGTGCAGATAGTAAAAATTTTTAAGTTTTGATTAAGGAGGGCTATAGACTTATTACACTTTCGATCGGCTAACACTACTGAACTGGAACGATTAGAATCAAATGATCTGCAAAATATGTTTAAAAGAGCAACATGTATTTTATATCATATGTCCATTTTGTGGTGAAAATAAATGACCGAATTTAATTGGGGGCTTAGTAGGATCAAAAGCTCTAATAGGAGGTAAGGAAATTAAGTTCTTTTTTAAGAGCTACAACATGATAGTATGAAGGGTGTCAGGTAGAGGTGTGAATTATCTATTTCTATCGGTGAATGTGTATGGATTTTTTGTCTTTCTAGTAGCCACTTGGTTATCAACATGTTGAGTTGGTTAAGGGACATTAAGTTGTAAAAATCCCTTATTTTGTTTCTTGAATGGTTGATAGTTGTTATGAGTTGTGGATTCAGATTTTTCAAGACAACTAGAGAGAGTTTTCACTTCATGACTACTAAGAAAATTTTGATAATCATGGAGGGTAGTACACAACTGTGTGAAGGAGGGAAACTTCAACATATCAAGATTAGTTTGGACTTTGTTTTGAAAATTGAAAATGAACATTCTTTGAAGGTCATCATTAGGAATATTAATGTTTATTTATGAGTAAAACGTTTGGTATCATGCTATGAAATCAATGAATTTTTCATCATCCTTTTGTTTGCATGTCATTAAATCAACCAAGGTCATCTATGACCCATATGTATTTAGAAATGATTGTAGAAGGAATCAATAAGTTTATTGAATGAACATATTGAATTATTCGATAAGGAGCAAAACCATTCCAAGGCAGTGTCCTTCAAGGATCTAGAGAAGAGTTTAGCCAAGAGTTTATCCTCAAAAATGAAATCACTATATAGGGTAGTATATGCAAAAACATGGCTAACATGATCTTCTTTCCCACCATATTTCTCAAATCTAGGGATCTCTATACCTTGTGGCATTTGTGTTCTCAATATCTCCAACGACAAGGGATTTATTTTGACATATTGTGAAGGTTGGCCATTTGGAATGTGACTTAATGTGGCAATTTGTTGTTGGAGGGTTGAAACATTTTGTAAGAGTATGTTAAGAACAAGATCATTGTTCATGTTGTGAGATGGAGGTGTATAAGGTGGAGATGTATATGTATTCGGAGGGCAAGTGACTTGTAAGTTTGTGAGGGGAGATGGATTAGGAGATATGAGATTTAATGCACAAAGCTAAAGGGAATCCCAGTGGAAATACCTAAGGAAGTGTTGACATTTCTAGAAGGTTGTATGGTTGTTGTAACAATTGAATTGATGTATGTCAGAATAGAGGTTATGGTTGTGGATGGAGGAATTAGATTTCCACCTTGACTTTGAGTATACCCCAAAGTTTGAGCACAATTATCTAAGTTAGGGACATGTTTATTAATGACATGAGGTAAGCCATGAACAATCTCTATTCCTTGTTAATTTTCAATTATTCCCCTCACATTATCTATCATAGGGACCACATTAGGAGTATTGCAGTCATAACTCACAAAATATTGCAATTTATCAAGTTCTTCATCCATTCTTCTAAAGTGTTCAAGTGGGATAGTAGTAATCATTGCATTAACATCAGCGACATTAGGTGTAGGTAGGGAAGTCATAGGAAATTAAGTGTTAATGGCATGATCCATAGTGGTTGACTAGTGTCAATACTATGAGTGAAAGAGTTAGAAAACCCAGGATCCACAGTGAGGGATGTATCGCGAGATGACATGAGTCTCAAACTACATCTCATGATAGTATTGGCAATAGGACACCAAGTTGTGAAGCTCATACAAGTTTCACAAACCCAAGGTGCACCCAAACTGGATAAGAGGTAAAATGCAATGAAATATCCTATAATGTAAAGTGCAATGCAAGTATGTAAAAGAAGTTTTCAGATTACAAACAAGATAATTCAACCATGCATTAGCATATGAAATGATGTGAGAATGGAAATGCAAAATACACATTGCAAGGGAGTGAGAGTGAAAATAATACAAAGAATCACACAGACAAAAGGTATGGAAAAACATGGGGATTGAAATGCAAATTTGTAAGTTTTGCATGAGGGAAGAAATCTAAATGAAAGGGGGTGGGGCCAGGGCACATAATGCATGTTTCAACTTACAACATTGTGCAAAAGCTACAAACTACAAGAGAATCCCTTGTCCCACCAACCATATAAATCTCATGGCGTCAAAGATGGTCTTGTAGCTTATAGGTTGCTAAGTGTTAAAATTAAGGTTTACATTTTATAATAAAGTTTCCTTAGTGACTTAGTGTTGGATTTAATTAATAATTAGTTGAGAGACAATTACCATAGGGTAGTTTGGGAAAGATGGGAAAACAATACTTCATAAGAATTTGAAAAAATCATTGTAAAACACAACCCATATAAATATTATTAATATATATTTATTTCAATATTTTGTGCAACAATGATTCACTGCATTTCAATGCTCAACATTACCATTTTTTAGTATGGTATCAAATCACAAGCAAAAATAAGTTTATTGAAATCAAGTCTAAATAAAATCCAAGGGCATAACAATCATCTCAATTACTAGCATTTGCAACACACAAGAAAGATTGTGAACAATTTGAACGACACATAATAGAGCCATATGAATTAGAGAAAAAACCAAATTGTGCCAATTTTTATGTGAAGAGAAAGAGAATTGTTGGTAATTAAAATAGTTTGATTTATGGAAACAAAGTTCCTTTTTTTAAAGTTTGATTCAAAAGGCACATAATAATATTTTTAGAAAGGGGAAAAGTGATTGAATTTTTTTAACTTAATAAGGCCAAGAAGATCAACATGCATAGAATTTTGGTGTTGTCCCAAAAATATTTTTGTTTATTTATGAGAATACTTTCTTATAAATAGAAGTGTGGAATTGGTAACAATTAAGAGAAGATTTAAGATAAAAAGAGAATATTTCAATGGGAAGAATTTTTAAAAAATTAAAAATGAAAGGAATTTTTTCTACACAATGAAAATTCAATTATATCAAGTTTGTTTAAATGGAAAAATCATATATTCTTGGCAAATTTGAGGGGCATAACTTTCATTAATAGAAAATTAAGGTGAAACTAATTGTATTTGAATTTTTTTTTTCAGATATTGTCAATGAAACTATAAAAAGTCACAAGATGTAGATGAAGCTATAAAATGGGTAACAATTGATTGCAAAGCAACAACATTGATTGGTCTCAAATTGTGTGATGCATATTTGTACCATATTGATCTTACACAAACTTCAAAGTAAATGTGTGATTGTATTAATTTGTTATTTGGCTCACAAGCTTCAAGCACCAAGATATAAATTAAAAAAAAAAATTGTCTTACAGATGAAAGAGGGTAAAAGTATTGTTCATTATATTACTACATTATGTTATGTTCTCAATCAACTTGCTAGCATAAATTCTACAATTAATGACGATGATGATGCAAAAGCTATTTTATTAAGTAGTATGCCTCCAAACTTTGACAATATTGCATTTACTTAAAATAAAATCAATCCAAGCTTAGAAAGTGTGATTTCTTCATTGATTGATGAAGAAAATAGAGACAATAAAAATCACATAATTATTGAAGAAATTGCTTTGTTTGTAAAGAAGGCTAATAATTCAACATGATGCTACTATTGTAAACAAGGAGGACATATTATAGGGAATTATATTCAATGTGCTAGGGATCTTATTGATGGGAATTTGAAGACTTATAATACTTTGATGGCTACTAAAAATGAGATAGAAAGGTATGGATTTGTAGTACATGATCAAGATTATCCTCATACTAACAATGAAAAGGAATATCTTTAAAAAAAAAAAAATTAAGCTTGTGTAATTAGAGGATGGATGCATTTGAGGTCATAGGAATATTATCATATCAAGTTAGCTTCTCACTCAGAGATGATACCCTACATGAGAAGCACTAGTGTTTTTTAAGTCTCCCTTCTTGGAGCAAGGGGAAGCTTGGGTGTTTTATGATTTGATAGTTTTACGATTTGTGGATAATTAAGTATGGCTTGATTCATAGAGGGAGGTGTATTGCTATGAATAGTGGAGTAAGTCTTGATCACAATTGGTTGGTGTTTTTCTTGTGAATAATTGTCTCAATTCACAAGAGGTGTGATGTACTTGTGAACAATTGAGTATTTATCAATTCATATGTATTGTTGGATAGTTAGGACATTTTCCTAGACATGAGTAGTTTGGGGTATTCAGGATGAGCATAAAGATAAGGTGGAGATGCTTCAAAAAATTTCTAGTGGGGTTATTGCAATGTTTTTGTTCTTTCTTTTTGTTTTTTGTAATGTAAATATTAAGGGGGGTGTTTGAAAAATTAAGCTTTACCTTTTATAATAAAGTCACCTTAGTGATTTGGTGTTAAATTTAATTAATAATTGGTTGGGAGTTAATTCTCGTAGGGTAGTTTGAGGTAGTTTAGGAAAGTTATGGGAATGCAATGCTTTATGAGCATTTCCAAAAATCATTGTAAAACACAACCCATATGAATATATATATTATGCACAATAATGATTTAATATATTTCAGCACTTAGCATTACCATTTTTCAACAGCAAGTAGGGCTTGGAGGTTTAATAGTATAAGGCATGTAGTTCCCAAGGATGGGGAAGTAGGTGGGAACTTGTGGCATTTGCAAGGTTGCAATATGCCAAGTGAAGACCATGACCCACCAATATTAAAGCTTACAAGGTATGAGATTTGTTGTCCCTAATTTTAGACTTGTTAAAATTGGGGATGACCTATCAAAATTTTGATAAAATTTGAATATTTTATCTTCTAAGGCACATTTTATGAGGTGCAAATGTTAGAAAATTTCACTTTTGGGTCTATAATCCTTTTGGCTAACATTTTTCACTCACTCTCGTCCGTTTTCGTGAAATTCTGAGTCATTTTTAGTGTGTTTTTGGTCAATTTCGGGTTTTTGGGGCATCACTGCAAGTAAGGGTTTTGGTTTCTTATTACAAGTAAGTAATAGGAACTTTTTGCTCTTATTACAAGTTACTTTTTGTTTTAATTTTAAGTTATAGGAACTTTTTGTGTAACTTACAAGTAATAGGAACTTTTTGCTCTTATTACAAGTTATTTTTTGTTTTAATTTCAAGTTGTAGGAACTTTTTGTGTAACTTACAAGTAATAGGAACTTTTTGCTCTTATTACAAGTTACTTTTTATTTTAATCTCAAGTTGTAGGAGCTTTTTGTGTAACTTACAAGTTATAGGAACTTTTTGCTCTTATTACAAGTTACTTTTTAAAAAGTTACTTGCAATGACTTAAAAAAGTTTTGATTTCACTTAAAGTCACTTGCAATGACTTAAAAAAGTTCCGATTTCATTTAAAGTCACTTGTAATGATTTTTAAAAGTTCCTATTTGAGTAAAGTCACTTGTAATGACTCTAAAAATGCCCGATTTCTGAAAAACTAACTTGTAAAGTGCCTTGAAAAGCCCGATTTGAGTTTTTAAGCTTGCAATGTGTCATAAAAAACTTGATTTCTCTTGTTGCAGGTTTGTTCCTCTTTATTTTTGTTGTTTATCTTCATTTTAATGTCTTGAATCTCTTTCTTTTTGGGAGCCATTGTGTGTATTTGAATCCGCATTTGTGAGAAATGTTCTTGAGATGCAAAACGCGTTTTTCTCTTTCAATGAAAAACGTCATTTGCTGAAAACGTTTTTCTCATCATGCGAAATGGTTTTCCATTATATTTATAATGCCTTCCATTTCATTCCATATGCATTTTTCTTTGCCTTCATTTCTAAACACATTCTTTCATTCAAATGCCATTCAATAAGAAATGTATTTCATTGCTGAAAAACATATTTCTTATTTTCATTTATCTTTCATTCGCCATACATTTTCATTTGCCCTTCATTCATTCTATTCCATTTGACCTTCATCTCATTTCACATTCACATTTCATTTCATCTCATTACCATTTTCTAGAAAAGAAGAAAAGAATAAAATGCCTTAGAAAGTAATTGGGATTTTTTTTATTTTTTATTTTTCAAATCACTACAAGTAGGGCATTTTTGTCTAAAATGCAACTACAAGTTAGCACAAGGAAATAAACTTGCAATGGTTTCCTATTTCCTCCTACTTGCAATCAAGAAATTACTCTTTACAAGTTGGTATTCACTTGCAATGTCTCTTCCAAAACCTGAATTGCAAGTAAGTCACTTTTAATGAATGTTCTATGCTAAGGAACAATCATACAAAGTTGCAGACCTGAACATGAAGATTTTAGGAATGAGCTGGTTTTTCAAGAGGGAAAATCCACACCATCCTTTTTATTACCATGATTACCAATACAAAAGAGAGTTAGTTCGTGTTTATATAACTAATGTTGAAGCAATTTTGTAGATGGTTTGTGGAGGAGAAGCGGGAAAAGATTGGAAAACTGAGAGAAGACACAACAAAATGGTCAAGTTTTGACACTTTTTGATTAGCGGTTAGTGAAGATGAGCAGCACTGTATGTCAAGAGAGAAAACATATGTCATTCTTAAGCAGGTTGTAAAGCGCTTTTTCAATAAAAAGGAAGTTACATCTACATTAGTTATGGATGCTCTCTATAGTGGCTACAAAGCTCTTCAGTGCCAAAATGCAAACAATAAGGGAAAAGTAGAAGTATGGGCCTGTAGGATATATCATCACTTGTTATTTGTATAGAAAAAGATGTGTTTGTGTTGGCTGATGATGTGTTATCTTTGCTCGAAAAGGCTACATCTGAATCATTGCTGCCATTGAAGGATGACAAGGGCCCTCAAAATCATACAAAAGATGGAGGTTGAGGTGAAGATTTTGGTAGGGACTTTGTTGACTGTGATGAAAAATGTCTCATAGAGTTAGGGAGGAGAATTGTTGAAATGTTTTGTGCTGGCATACTTCTACAACAATCATGTTGAAATGACCTATCAGAAAGATGTTTCCATCAAAATGCAAGAGGAATTGATTCGTGAAGAGAAGCAACGACAGTCCTAAAGTGCAAACCTTCAAGAGTCTTAGAAGTAAAAAGATAGATCACAGATATGTGCAAGGATAACACAAGAAAGAAAGACAAAGATCTATGAAGAGTAAAGAATAATTGAACAAAATGAAGGACATTCATGCCAAGGGAAAGTGATGATATTTCCAAGAGATCTTTAAAAAGGATATTCTTCATCAAAAGATCTTCTTACCTATGGAAATTAGTAACATGCAAAGGCAGTCCTATACAGGTCTATTGAGATAGGACAGTGAATCAAGACATCTTAGAATTGTGAAAAGGAAAAGACAGTTGATTAAAGAGCAGTTTGTAGCAACATGATGAATTCATCGATAGAGGATGACATATAGTTTACTTTTGTTATGTTTTATGTATTTTGTTTTGACAAATTACATGTAAAGTCAGAAATTGTAATGGCAAGTGGCCATGCTACTCGCATTATTGAAGATTGTAATTACATGTAATCAAATTACAATAGGACTTGTAATTTGGAATAGGTCAATTGCAAGTAGTTGGTGGTTGAGAGAATTTCTCAAGTTAGTTGGGATCCTCTCACCTTTTTCTCATGACCTCTCTCCTATAAATACTTGAGAGGGTCCTTTGTAATTGATATCTTTATGGCAAGCAAGAAAATTCTACAGAAATTTGTACTCATAAAGACTTTGAGATTTATAGTTATAAGTTGTTCTTTTTCAAGTAATATCAAAGAGTTACAGATTTCAAACTTTGTGTTGAAATCCTACTTTGCATCCATTGTGTTCTTATGTCATTTTGGAGCATTAATTTGTGATTATTTGAAGATTGTGGAAGACTGCTAGGGAGAGCTTCAATTGAAATATTTTCAGACTTTGTGCTGTCAATGTTGAAGATTGAATTCATAATTTAGAAATTAAGAAGAATTGCAAGTCTTTGTGCTCGTAATGATTCCCATTCATAGTAGTTAATAGATACATCATATTTGTAGACTTTGTGTTGTCTTATGCTGTATATTATCATTAGAATTATCTTTCAAAAGGGTAGATAGGATTGCAGATTTTCAAGACTTTGCGCTTGAGGTTGTTTTCCCATTCCAAAGGAAATGACAGAAGTCTTTGAGCTTTCAGGAAACTTCATTTCCTTTCTACTAAATTTATTGCAAGCTGCTGTTAAAGATTATCTAAAAGTTCATATTACTTTTCTGCGAAGAAAAAATAGTTTAATCTCTCCTGAAACAAGAGAAAAGATTGTTGTTCCATTCATATTTGTTTTAATTAGTTAGATAGGGGGAGCCTTCCCTTAAATAGGAGAGTTAATTCACACACTGTGGTTGAAACCACCATTTTGCTAAACCTCCTAAGTTTACAAAATATTCAACCAACAAGATTCAAAGTGCATATTGCACTTTACAAGATGCAAAGTGAAATTTGCAAAATGAATCTCACCACCTATCAAAGGCAAAAAGTCTCGCAAGGAGCAAAGTCTAGAAGGTATATTGTAATTTGCATCTTGCACAATGCAAAATACAAAACAAATCTACAAGCCCACCCTAGAGGAAAATACTTAGAAAATCAAACACAACCCCCCCAAACATGAAATTCTAACACCAAGATGAATGCAACAACCCACTATGGACATGATACATAGCATAGCACAACTTTTGATGAGGCCCATTAAAGGAAGTTCTCAGATTGATTATTATGGCTATAAAAATAGGGAGTAAGACATCAATGAAGGTAAGACAACTATATTTTGGGACACACAACCAATATCTTTTTCAATATCATTAGCCTATTTTTCCAAGCTTGTTAATTTTTATGACCTAATTGACATCATTTTATAGTTGTTGGATGCACTTTAAGAATGCAACAAAAGACATGCATGAAGTTAAAAAAGGCCATTGAGGATAACATGAATTACAATTTCATTATATGTGATTGAGAAGTTATTTTACATGAGAGGTGTTCTCTTGGCTCATGTAATCTAAAAGTGTAATTGAATTCTTTGAAAGGTATAAAATTATTTGGTGAAAAATTAGTATTCCTTCTTAAATAAAGTAAATATACTAATATTGATGGTTTTCTATTGTGTTTCCTTCTTTACAAAAGCATATTTATGTTCTTCAAAGAGTCTAGAGTATTTAATCTTGTGTGTGGTTGGAAATAATAGTATTTTTA
Organism: Sequoia sempervirens; assembly: GCA_007258455.2. Lineage (NCBI taxonomy): Eukaryota > Viridiplantae > Streptophyta > Pinopsida > Cupressales > Cupressaceae > Sequoia > Sequoia sempervirens. The sequence continues at coordinate 10,261 of VDFB02264169.1, read as the reverse complement.
CATTGAAAAGAAAACTCAAAATGTGCATTTGATTAACATAGGGAAATAACACAAACAATTTTATGTAAACAATACTTCTCAAATGTAAATAGATTGGTCACAAATATTGTTGTTATGAAGACGATTTAAATACACTAGTAACAGCTTAAAATCAAAATTTCAAGTTGAGGTAGTTAAAAAATAGCATGCATCAAGGAGACTATTGTAGAATACTTAAGAAATCATATTGCATAATAGATGAGGAAATAGATCATCTATGTTGTTATGGATAATAATTATTGTTGTTATTTATCAAACTATTTAGAGTCTACAAGGACAAAAACCCAAGATCAACAGGGAAAATGTAAAGTAGGCTCAATCCTTGACATTAAGCATGACAACCATTTGTTAGAGTAAAGTTCAAGTACTATTCATGACTAATTATTATTTATGAATCTGCAAAAAATGAAAAATCCATAGTAGAGATGAACAAAAGAACCAACTACAAATCAAGTTTCTTTTAGAAAGGGATTTAGCATGATTGTTTCATCTATATTAATATAACAAAAACTTGGTGATTTTCTACATTCCAATCATGTTGTATTTCTTAGCTCTTTAGAATGAATCTAAACCTTATAAAACCTAGTTATTTAATTTGATTAAATTTATTGCTTTCTTGTACTATCTTTAGATTTAAATTTTCCTTGGCATGCGAATCAATAAGAAAACTCTATATATGGTTGGAAATACATTTTTAGACAAGATTGACACTTCTCAACTCATTTATAGATGATAATTTTTCAAATATTTATATTTTTAAACATAATATTGACTGATCATCATTTTCAGGAATACTTTCAAAAGCTCCTCCATTTATTTTATTTCATTAGTAATAAATATTCATCATTCAAGAAGCCATTTAGAAGTGACAATAATGATAAGTAAGTGAGTTTTTGAACTTACCTATGAGCTAATCAACTACTACAAACCTAGTCTTTAGATAATATGCTAGTACCTAGATATTTTAAACATTAAACCAATAAAACTTTCAAAAAATTACTTGAACTTTGTGTATTTTTTTAAAAATCAAACAAATAAAACAAAGTTTCACATAATTAAGATTTAATCTTATTGAAAACTATGCATAAATCCCAAATGGTTCGTGTAGCATGAGCATATATTAATACTCTTAGTTAATCACAACTATAAGTTTGGTGTTGAAATGAACATTTAGAGATTGTAGTTTTAAAATATTGTGATTGTCCTCTACATGACAAGCCTTAACATGATACATCAAAAAAATAAAATTTATGGGTTCTTTGAATACTCCTAATCTCCTCAACTAAGGTAAATTATCAACTCAAGTTAAGCATGTTCAATGTCTAATAGGGGTAATGCATATTGTTGATAGATTTGAAGACTAATGACTGATAATGTTGTTTTAAGCTATCTTTACAACTAAAATCAATAAGACCTTTGTTTAGGCTTACATTTGAAATCTACTTTACAACATAGGCGGTTTCTTAATTTTATAGAAATGTCAATTTAAAGAATTAAAAGAAGAGGTGGTTAACCTAAGGTTGTGGATTTATTTTAATGATTCATATTATTTTTTCTCTATTATGGAATCCATGATGTAATGGATTATTTCAAGGCATTTTGTAAAATTTATATATCAATGCTTTGATCTCCTAAATATACCATTTATTTATTTTATTATTTAGATCATTTTCTTAATTTATCATTTAAAAATCATATTATTTATTATCTAGATTTTTTTGTGTTTCTCCTTGATTTTAATATGAGTGATATTTAATAGCATTCACAAATTAATGTCACAATATTTTCTTTAACATTGTCTTATGTGAGTGTTTCAATTATAGAGCTATTTATGGATGGTTTAGCCTAATTTAAAACATTCCACCTAGATTTTTGGATGGAGATTATGGTAAGTTTGATGTAAGTATATTTTACTCATGCATGAATACTAGCAAACATGGATTTTTCCATGCCTTGTACATTGTTGTTGGATCTCAGTTGTGTTTATAGTTTGTCCTTGATGACAAAATCTCTTTCAGTTGGTTCTCTTTGGTGGTCAGTCTCAGTTTGGATCTTTATGCTTTATTATGGCACTTCTTTAATGTCTCTTGGCTATTACAGACATCTATTTGTTATGACTCAAATTCATGGTGATGAGATCTCTAGTTCATGCTATGAATGCTATTTCTTTGACTGACAGAGTTTGACAGATGGTTTCTTTGTTAGGATGATTCTCCTTGCATACCACAGGTGTATTTCACATGATTACAAGCCATTTGATTACATTCCTTGAACTCACATTTTTAAAGGCATTACAGTTACCTTGGTTCTGACATCTCATTTGTCTAATGTTTTTGGTTGTTTCTCATTCGGGCTTACACTTATCGGCGTGAGAATGGCAGGGTCTCCCCGATCCTTTTTTGAAATGTTTGTGTTGCCTATCGACAAGACATTTATGATGTCATAACGATTTGATTTTACATATAGGCAGCTTTCAGCGTGACGTTGATCGTGGTCTTAGCAATAGAAGAAAAGTCTATCAGCATGAGGTTTGTTCACCGCTGAGAGGTCTTACCGAATGAGTCGGGTCTCACCAACTAATACATGAGGTGGTTCATCGGCATAAGAAATCCCTATCGACATGTTGTTTCATCGAGCGCTTTGTGTCTTGGCAACCGGCACAAGAAAGTTCATATCGACATAATTTATACCCATCGGAATGATGTCTTAGCGAAGACATATTGTCTCACCGACCGAAGGAAGATGAACTTATCGGCAGGAGTTTTGTTATCGGGGTAGTGTCTCATCGAACTTGAAATGTATCCCCGACTAGTGCATGTGGAAGTCTATCGACGAGAGTTGTGGCATCGTTATATGGTCATAGCGAACTCTTTTGGTCTCACCGACGGGCGCATTAAAAGTTTCACTTCAGCCAGACTTGGAGTATTCGGTTTAGTATCTCAACGAATTCAAGTGTGTCTCACCGACCGTATGCATATGGAGACTTATCGGTAAAACTAATGGCTATCGATATAATGTCTTGGCGAGGTTTTCCTGTCTTGCCGACTGACAATGTAAAGGTATGCATCTTGGTAAGAGTTTGTGCATCGAAGAAAGGTCTTGGCGAATTCGATTTGTTACATCGACCGAAAACATAAAGGTAGTCTCTTCGGTAAGAGCTAGGGTTTTTGGCGAGAGGTCCCGGTGAGTGACCTTCGATCTCGCCGATGGAACATAAAGGGACTTCGTCAGCATAAGATCTAGATTGTCTCAGCGACACCGAATGAAAGGATGACTTTTGGTATGACAAGCATTCTACGAGAGGTCTCCCCGACATTGATATGTCTCGCCGATGGAATTCAAATGGTCTCTGTCGATATGAGAATTGAATTCTCTTGGCGATCTAAGGTGTTTGGGTTGTTTCAGTATGACACAATATAATCTACGGGAGGTCTCCCTGATATTGGCATGTTATAGCGACTCGCTTGGGACAGATGGTCTCATCGGCAAGAAAAACCATGTGTCACAGAAACTAATGTGTATCAAGTGGGGTTTCGGTAAAACAAAAGGTATTCTACATAACGTCTCCTTGACAGCAGGATGTCACAGTGACTCAGAATGACTTTCGATAAAACAAAGACTTGTCTACAAGATGTCTCTCTGATATCAAAAGGCTATAGTGATAGTGAGTGGAAAAAAAGGGCATCTCGGTGAGAAAGACTCTTGTGTCTCAATGACTGAAACAAATTTAATAGAAATGTGATCTCGGGGAAACATAAAGATCTTCGATATGGTTTCTCCCCGACGGCAGAAGGTCATGGCGACGCACAGGGACCAAAGGAGCGATCAACGTTATAATTGCCTTCGATAGAACTATCTGGATGTCTCAGCGAACGATTAACAGTCTCATACACTATGGCCAGCATGGTGAATTTCTAAAGATAGTGGTAGGTCAACATCATGGATTGGCATCGAATCTCACAACCGTTACATGGCAGAATATTCATTGAGTTTCCTTTTTGAGTAGTTGCATTTTTGAAATAATGGATGATTTGCAGTTCTCTAGATAAGCGTTACTATTGATTTTTACCATCATCTACAATCTATCATTATTCAGCTTAATATTAAAAAATCAGCAAGAGAATTTCAGAATCTGGTGAAAAACGCTTTTTGAAGATTTCTTCGTAACTGACATACTTGAAATGTATATAAAAACTAGTGTTGAAAACTGTGAAGGTGCTGCTAGCCAGTAATTCTAAGAGATAGTTATTTTGGCCGTATCAAGAGATGTATTGGAAAACTCTGTAATACATAGTTGGATTCTTAGAGTATGAGGTAGATAAGAGTGTTGAGTTTCTTGAGCTTAGTTGAAAACAGAGTGATCCTCTGATATTATTATTGTAATTATGTAATTTGAGTAAGGGGTTGGTGTTCCTTGAGATTGATGTCTCTAAATAAGGGGTTGGTACTCCTTGAGATTGGTGTCTCTAAATGAGGGGTTGGTGCTCCTTGAGTTGGTGCTCAGAAATTAGCCTATAAGGCATTGTTAACAGTGGTTTTGAAGATTAAGCCAATAAGACAGTTTAGGAGTGGTTTTTATACCCTAGGAGGGTTTTCCACTCGGCAAAAGCTTTTGTCTCTTTGTTCTTCTGTGTGCTCTCTGCTTTACAGTGTTGTTGTTGTTTCTGTTCACTGATTATTACTTTTCTCAATTCTGTTTATGAATGATTACATTCAATTGATGAATGCTTTAATCAGAGTAATATTGAGATCAAATCTGAGCTATGTTTTTGAATTTTTGAAAATTGGTCAAATATGTTAAGACACTGATTCACCCCCCCTCTCAGTGTCATTTTAACTCCAACAATTGGTATTAGAGCGTAGGGTCCTCTAATAGGTTTTAATCACCTTGGATTGATCTTGGTCTTGGAGTTTGTTTTTAATGGCACATTCTCAAGACGGTGCCTCTGTAACCAGAGCTCCGTTATTTGATGGAACAAATTATGTGTTTTGGAGAATAAGGATGGAAGCTTTTCTTGTTTCTTTTGATGTCGATGTTTGGAGCATTGTTTTAGAAGATTACAATGTACCAGCCACTATTCCCACTGATGCTGTTGAAAAGAAGAAGTATGAAACAAATGCCAGAGCTAAGCATGCCCTCTTGTGTGGGTTAACTAAAGATGTGTTTATTAAAGTCATGCATTGCAAATCTGCTCATGGCATCTGGAATAAACTTGAAACTATATATCAAGGGAATGAGAAAGTCAAATTGTCTAAAATCATTACACTCAAACATCAGTTTGAGGAGTTGAAAATGAAGGATGATGAGAAAGTGGCTGAATATTTTCTAAGAGTTGATGAAGTTGTCAATGCTATGAAAGGTCTAGGTCAAGAGGTTAATGAATTTGATGTGGTCACAAAGGTTGTTAGAACCTTACCATCCAAATTTGAATCTAAGGTTTCTACCCTAGAAGAAAAGAAACACTTTGATAAGCTTACCTTAGACAGCCTGCAAGGAATACTTACTGCCTATGAAATGAGAACTAGCAAAAACAATTCAATAGGAAAAGAAACTACCTTTAACACTGAAAAGAAAGAAAAAGTCGAAGTCAGTGAATCAGAGTTTTTTTTTTATTCAAGGGGTAAACGCTTTTGACCGGAGCTATGAACCGGATACAACCATTCAAAAATACCACCCCAACGGGGTTTGAACCTTGGTGGCAAGAACAATAATGCCACCTATAAACCATCATACCATGCCAATACCGGCAAGTCAGTGAATCAAAGTTGTCTGATTCTAGAGAATCCCATTTTGTTAGAAGATTTAAAAAGGGATCAAGAAAATATAAGGGAAAACTTCCCTTTAAATGTTTTAACTGTGGCAAAATAGGTCACTTTGTTGCAAAGTGTCCCTATGATGATCAAATCTGTGACAACGAGACAACTGAAAAACAGCCTAAGAAGAAGGCCTTTAAACCTAAACGTAATTTCAACTTCATAAAGAAGAAGAGTTTGTTTAGCAAAGATGAAATTGATTTTGAGTCTGAAGATTCATCAGCAGAAGAAGATGAAACCTTGTTCATGACTGAGATTACTCAGCAAGAAGATACAAACACCATTGACATTGAAGAAGGAGAAGTAGATCTTGAAAGCAAGCTGAAATGTGCTTTACAAGAGATCAAAAAACTCAAAAAACAAGTTCTTGCTCAAGAACATAAACCAGATCAAGAAATGGTCTCTCTAAAAACTTAGCTTGAAGAAGCTAAAAGAGTTGAAGATTGTCTTTGAGAGACTGTAAGCTGCAAAGATCAAGAAATTCAAAAACTGGAACAAGAAGTAGTCTGTCTTAGGAAGGAAATTGAAAAATATGAAAGCAGTCTAAAACTGAATGAGATGCTCAGCAAGCAGAAGATGTACAAAGATAAAACTGGTGTTGGTTTTGAAAAGGGTAAATGCTCAATTGACCATGCAAAAAAAAGCCCCTCTTCTGAAGTCAAAGGTTTAGGTTCAAATCACTCAGAATTTAGTAAGGATCATGGTCAGTCTTTAAGAGGTAATAGATCTTCATACAGAATCAATCCTTTCTTCTATGGTTGTTTTTTCTGCAACAAATTTGGCCATAAGGTGAACACATGCAGGCTTATGAATCCTAGAATGCCCAGGTTTGGTCTTAGGCAACACTATGGTTTTGTTAGACAAATTAGATGTTTTAAATGCAATGATTTGGGACATTCTGTCAAATAGTGCAGAACTGATCTGCAATCGAAACAACAGAAAATTAAAAAGGTTTTGAAACCTAAGACTGTTAACAACATTGAGCAAACTATGTTGGTTCAAACTGCTTTTCATTCCAAGAAAAAGGACTTATGGGTCCTGGACAGTGGATGTTCTAACCATATGACTGGCGACAAGGACAAGTTTATAAATCTTGAAGATTATGTAGGTGGATATGTTAAGTTTGGTGATAACTCTGGTATTCAAATTAAAGGTAGAGGTTCACTTCTTCTGAATGAAGACACTCCTATCTATAATATATACTATGTGGAAGGTCTCAAGCACAATCTTCTAAGTGTTAGTCAAATCTGTGATAGTGCTTATCATGTTCTTTTCAATTCGCAGGGATGTGAGATTAAGAACAAGATTGGAAAGGCCATTGCAGCTAGGAGGACAAAATGAGATGTGTACAATCTTCTCGATACATCAAGCAATAAAAATAATCAAGAACAAGGTCTATTAATGGTGATCATTGGAGTGGAGAAGAAAGAGCAATAAAGATGCTTCTAAGAAAACTCCTTGTGCACTCCTTGCACAAGAGCTGCTTTCCAGGTCTTAAGAAGAAGCAAAGACTCAGGGGGAGTCTATTATGGTAATATATTTTACCCCTATGGAGTCTAGGATGAGGTATGACATCTTGTATTTGCTTTTGGTGATATAAGATGTAGAGAAATGGCTTGTAAATGCCACTATTTCATTCTGTTTTTGAAATACAAGTTAGAAGTACATTGACAGATCTTTGGTGAGGCTGATGCTCAATTCTTAAGGTGCTGATGAATCTAGTGTCTTGCCAGTAAACTAGACAGTATTTTGAAGGAAGAGAAATGGCTTAAATTCCTTAACCTTTTGTTATTTCTGACAAAGGTAATCATCGGATTTGAAAGGTAATGGATAAATATCTGCATTAAGGAATGTTTTTGCTTGGTCTAGTGGTTAACAGTTTTTAGAAGTTTTTGGAAATACAGTGCACTTTGTTCTTAAATAAACTTTTTGGTTGCTTGGGCTTTGGAAATAATGGTATGTCCTTATGACATCTTTGAGCGGTGTGGAGATATATATATGACTTCCTCATTATATTAAAAACATAAAGCTTTTTTATGTGATGTCGATGTATTTATCTTTGGAGAACAGTGATTGAAAAACATGGTTGATGTTATGAGTTATTTCTGTGATGATATTATTTGGTATTGCATGAAGAAGCTGAGTTAAGATTGTGTGTTGAATGAAGATAGTTACAATGTCTTTTGCAAGTTGTTATGAAGGAATTAAGTGTTTTGGTCTTCTAAGTATGGTACAGTGATCTAAGTAGGTTGCTACAGCAATCTTGAGAACTATGTATGTTCGTGGGATATGCTCTGATGTTTGTGTTTCGATGAAGGAAGGTGACTGGTAGTATTAACCTCATCGTGTATGGCTGGGACTTATTTTTGAACTTTGAAATTGAGTGTTGTGTGTGAAAGTGAGTGCAAGTTATATATATGAAAGCTGCTTGAATTCATGTTTTGATAGAATCAAAAGGAGAGAGCTTTGGTGTGCTGCCTTGAAGATAGATTATCTACATGATGATTATTAAGTTTCTGATTTCGAAGTGGGAGTTATAGTATGGGTTGTTACTGCTGATTTCTCTGATAATTTTTGTGCATCTGAAGTGAGTGAAGTTGTGTTGTTACTGTATGTTGCTCTATTTTCAGCTGGATCTTATGGTATTTTGTTGGCTTCTCATTTGTGTTTCCTGGCATTGCACATTCTTCTCTTCTATTCTTTGTCATTGAGGCAAAAAGGGGGAGAGTCATTTGTGTTTTTCCATCAAGGACAAAGGGGGAGTTTGTTGGATCTCAGTTGTGTTTACAGTTTGTCCTTGATGACAAAATCTCTTTCAGTTGGTTCTCTTTGGTGATCAATCTCAGTTTGGATCTTTATGCTTTATTATGGCACTTCTTTAATGTCTCTTGGCTATTACAGACAGTTATTTGTTATGATTCAAATTCATGGTGATGAGATCTCTGGTTCATGTTATGAATGCTATTTCTTTGACTGACAGAGTTTGACAGATGGTTTCTTTGTCAAGATGATTCTCCTTGCATACCACAGGTGTATTTCACATGATTACAAGCCATTGGATTACATTCCTTGAACTCACATTTTTAAAGGCATTACAGTTACCTTGGTTCTGACATCTCATTTGTCTAATGTTTTTGGTTGTTTCTCATTCGGGCTTACACTTATTGGCGTGAGAATGGCAGGGTCTCCCCGATCCTTTTTTGAAATGTTTGTGTTGCCTATCGGCAAGACATTTCTGATGTCATAACGATTTGATTTTACATACATGCAACTTTCGGCATGACATTGATCGTGGTCGTAGCGACAGAAGAAAAGTCTATCAGCATGAGGTTTGTTCACCACTGAGAGGTCTTACCGAATGAGTCAGGTCTCACTGACTAATACATGAGGTGGTTCATCGACGTAAGAAATCCCTATCGGCATGTTGTTTCATCAATCGCTTTGTGTCTTGGCAACCGACACAAGAAAGTTCATATCGGCATAAGTTATACCCGTCGGAATGATGTCTTAGCGAAGACATATTGTCTCACTGACCGAAGGAAGATGAACTTATCGGCAGGAGTTTTGTTATCGAGGTAGTGTCTCATCGAACTTGAAATGTCTCCCCGACTAGTGCATGTGGAAGTCTATCGGCGAGAGTTGTGGCATCATTATATGGTCATAGCGAACTCTTTTGGTCTCACCGATGGGCGCATTAAAAGTTTCACTTCAGCCAGACTTGGAGTATTCGGTTTAGTATCTCAGCAAATTCAAGTGTCTCACCGACCGTATGCATATGGAGACTTATCGGTAAAACTAATGGCTATCAATATAATGTCTTGGTGAGGTTTTCCTGTCTTGCCGACTGACAACGTAAAGGTATGCATCTTAGTAAGATTTTGTGCATCGAAGAAAGGTCTTGGCGAATTCGATTTGTTACACCGACCGAAAACATAAAGGTAGTCTCTTTGGTAAGAGCTAGGGTTTTCGGCGAGAGGTCTTGGCGAGTGACCTTCGGTCTTGCCGATGGAACATAAAGGGACTTCGTCGGCATAAGATCTGGATTGTCTCAGCGACACCGGATGAAAGGATGACTTTCAGTATGACTCAAGCATTCTACGAGAGGTCTCCCCGACATTGATATGTCTCGCCGATGGAGTACAAATGGTCTTTATCAGTATGAGAATTGAATTTCCTTGGCAATCTAAGGTGTTCAGGTTGTTTCGGTATGACACAATATAATCTACAGGAGGTCTCCCCGATGTCGACATGTTATAGCGACCCGCTTGGGATAGATGGTCTCATCGGCAAGAAAAACCATGTGTCACAGCGACTAATGTGTATCAAGTGGGGTTTCAGTAAAACAAAAGGTATTCTACATAACATCTCCCTGACAGCAGGATGTCACAGCGACTCAAAATGACTTTCA
>VDFB02264167.1:0-21251 GCA_007258455.2 Sequoia sempervirens | reverse complement strand
AATAATTTTCTTTTTGTTGGTTGCAAATGGAAGGTTTATTCATGTTGGAATGACGGTTTATGGTGTGGATGGAAGGAGTGTTGGCAACAACCTTGTGACAAGGACTACTCATGGCCCCCATTTTTATGTTTGTATCATATAAAGTTTCCCCCAATATCGAGGAGCTATAACTAACAACATTTGATTGTTTGACTAAAGAATAGCCAAGACTTTGATGTCTAGGATTTTCATAAAATTGTATTGGTTCTCGAATTCCTTGCTCATGTAGACCTAGTCCTTTTCCTTGATATTGCATGCTTTGAAATATTCTATTTGTGATGGGGTATTTTTTACATTGAAAACAAGATGCAAACCCATCATTGTGTATGTGAAAATTGTTGCTTGGAATCTTCTCATCTGCAAGAAGGCCTGCTTGGACAAAAGTGGATGATCCTATTTGATAGGATATTTTGGTGTTATCATTCATCATGATTATTTCTTCTTGATCACTTGGGATGTCGATTTGATCCATGGTAGATTTTGTATCTTCTTCTTTGACTGATCAATGTCAGCTTCTCTATGTTCTTCTTGATCCATAGTAGCCTTTTTGTGTTCTTCTTTGACTTGATCCATGTCATTTATTTGATTATCTATGTGGCAAAAGGAGACAAGTGTATCATCTTGGGAAATGGAGGTATTTGGTACTTGGATAGGATCAACTTCAAATGTTTGATCATGGATGGTATAAAGGTCTATGAGAAGATCATTTTGGATTTCATGTTCAAGGGTAGGATCTTGGCCAAAAATAGCTTTGTCTTGGATGACATGATTGGGAATGGGATCTTGATCAAGGATAGGTGCATTTTGGATGCCATGATTATCTAGGACTTCTTGGATGGACTACTTCAGTCTTGACATGAAGGTGAAACTATGATGTCATGCTTTGGAATTTTCTTTTGACATGTATCCCAAGGTGTAGGCAATGTGATGTGATTTTGGAGACCATGACCAAATGTATTTTCATGACTAAATGTAGCTTGGGATGGAGTGAATAGGAATGGATTAGTGGATGATGGACTAGGATAGGATGTGGAGACTTGGAATGGGTTGAGGGATGATGGACTAGGATAGGACGTAGAGGCTTGGAATGGACTAGTGGAAGGTTGGTTTCCCTTGTCAAGGTTAGGATAAGGGTGATTAATGGATGTTTGTTGTGGATTAATGTCATGGATTGTGCTAAGGGTTGATAATGAGGGTAGATGGATGGAGGACTAGAGTTTATGGGTTGTTGGTAAGAGGGATAGATGGATGGTTGATTATGGGTTATGGGTTGTGGGTGCTTGGTATTTGGATTCAAGGTATTCTCTTTTGAAGTCTATGGCTTGTTGGGCTTGACCAATGCAGAGTAATTGGTATTCAACTTGACTAGCAAGCATTACAAGGTGAATGGAAGACATGGTGTTGGATGGTATGAAGCCTAAGAGATGCCAATGCAATGGAAGGTATGCACCTATGCTATGTTTTTTTGGATTTTTTTGGATATAAGGATGCACCTAAGACCAAGATTAAGTAATGATAGAATGATAATGACCCTATGACCAAAGGATATGATATGCAAGGATGATGATGACCAAAGGATATGAGACTAAGATATGCTTCTTCTTTTTTTGGATTTTTTGGATATAAAAAAGCAAGGGTGATAATGCAAGGATGACAATGCCTAAAAGATAGGGGATAATGGATGCTAAAGGAAACTAAAAGATTGATTGATGGTCAAAGTGTGTGATAAGGTGACTAAATGATGCTAGTGCAAGATTAGGATGATAATGTAACTAAGGTTAAATGAGATTGATCTATATTTTTGGATTTTTTATATTTTGGGGGTATGAAAATGCAAGGATAATGAAGGATTGATATGAGCTATATTTTTTTTTTGTCTTTTGGAATAGGGGTAGAGTGCAATCTAAGGAAGGGTAGTCTAAATGAAGGTGATCTAATGCAAAGGAGCACTAAAATTTTAAACAAAGGATGGCATTCAAGATAATGTGAATCCAAGGTAGCAAATTCCAAATGTCATTGACCATAAGAGGACAACCAATACCAAGAGAAAAGACCAAGACTCGACTTGACAAAGTGACAATGACAAGACAAATGACAATGGTCAATGACATGTAGAATAAGTAACCAAGAATTTTCAAGAGCTCAAAGGTCTCCCTATGTTCAAAATTTGAAGGTTTAAATGCAGCCTAAAGGTCAAGGTTCAATTTAGGAAATGCAAGGAATGAAGGAATGCAACCTATAATGCAATGTATTTCTAATGGGAATGCCTAAAGTGAATTGGTAAATCTTGCAACTCTGTGGTTTGGAAGTCAAGATCACTATTATGATGAATTGGTTTAGTTTTGGACAACGATTTTATGAAATTGTGGTAATTAGGTAGTTGTGGCTTTGTGTTTTCCAAAATGTTGTTTTGACAGTTTTGATGTTTTTGAAATGGTTTTTATCTGAATTTTTTACTGTTTATGATAAGATATGAATGGAAAACACAACAAACAGTATCAAACAATTTTTTTAGGACTGATTTGATGTGAAATGATAGCAAGAAAAAAAGTACAATCCTAATAGGAAAAGGGTTTGTATACTTGGTATAGGCCCACTAAAATACCCCGGATTGGTGTTGAACACCTCTCCTTCTCTAGAGCGAATAGCTTAGAATTTCGGTGGCACTGGCTCCCCTCCACGACACTCACTTCTACGGGCACACCAACTTCAGATTCTTGGGTAGTCACTTCTCAAGAACTGCTATCTCTACTCAAGGGAGTCAGTAGTGAGTAACTTCAGACATGATACTATACCCTACACCATACCAAGCAACAGCTGAAAATGGTTAGGCTTCTAAAAATAAAAGGTGTCTAGTAAGGGCATCTAGTTCAGGGGATACAATGATAAACTCCCTCGAGAGGTCTCCTAGCCCTTAGAACAAGGGTTTCTCGTATCATAAAGATACTGGAGGAGAACTATCACATACCATCCTGTTGACTATGAACTTTCCTCGCAACCACAAATTTATATAGCGGTTCAGAAGGACTTGGCTTTAGCCCGTTACCACTTGGGTCGTTCCCTTAGGGTGAGTACTTTTTCCCACTAAGGAAGACCCTCTAATGGGTAAACACAAAAGCAGATGGGTTTGGCTTTCTTATCACTGAGTTTGCAAAAGGTGAGAGCATAATACCTACTACCCTCAAACACTAAGACATGGTGTTCTTTTACCCCATAGTTAAAGCTATGTTGGAAAGACAATCGTTAATTTTTAAGCACAAAAATGAAATGTTTTCTAAGCTAAAACAAGCAAAGTGGTTTCAAAATAAATTTCTTGGAAACTTGAACCTACAAAACCACTTGTTAGTAGTCTCACAAAATGATCTTGGACCAACAAGAAAGCTGCAAAACCCTGTTAGCACAAAAGATTAAAGCTAGACTAGAAATCCAAAAGCTAACAACTAGACTAGAAATCCAAAAGCTAACAACTAGATAATAAAGAAATGAAAACTAAACTAGTTAACTTAAATGAAACTAATCTAAAAGCTCAATTTTTTTTGTTGCTTCTGCAAAGAAGCAATTTTGGGAGTCTTAATCAAAGCCACATGTTGAAACAAGAGATTTTAGTAACAAAAACCCTTTAATAATAATAAAAAATTAAAAAGCCATAAATCTCAAACTTAATGAAATTTTAAATCGCTTTAAATCCAAGGAACTCATAATTAAACCCAAAAAAAAGTATTTTTCCAATATTCTATACAAAAATGTTATAGGCAAAAAAAGAAATGTGGGTTTTGACAGATAAATTTAAAAATACCAAATACTAAAATGGCCATAACTTTCTCAAATCTAACAAAATTTTAAACTCCAGAGGAAGTTCTCGAAAAGTCAAAAGGTGAGTCTGCCAAAACCAAGATAATTTTTGAATATTCTTATATGCCCATTTTTTTGTACTCAAAAGAAGATGACAAGATTTTGTGCCAATTCTCGGCTATAACCTACAAAACAACAAAAACAAACAAGAAAACAAACAGATTTCTCTGCAAAATTGCAAGATTTGTGTCGGGTTCACCAATGCGAGACGGGGTTAAAAATAAAATAGCATAGATAAAGTGATAGTCAACATTTTTAAGCTATAAAACCACATCAAACAAGAGAAAATAAACTAGGAATTAAAATGAAAGCATGCATAAGTAAACACTCCCCATTGTGGTTGTTTCACTTCTCTTGTCTCTCCTTCTTATGCCAATATTTCCCTCAGATTTGTTGTTGAAGTTGTGTAAATACCTGCAAATAGTAAGCAAGAAAGTTGGAGATAATGGTTGTTAAGTTGAAAGTGAAAGAGAAAGGTTGCTTTTATAGACAACCATTTGAATGGAAGGTCTAGATTAATCCTTAAAAGGATTTCAAGATCAATGGTGGAGGAGGCATGAAAGGGGGGTTACAAAATGGATGGTCAAGATTAAACTTCTAAAAAGATGTCAAGATCAATGGTCTAGAATTGATGCACCAGAAATATGTCACGCATGGAAAAGTTATGACACCTGACGGCTATGACAGACATGCAGAACATGCAGGTTATGATAGAAATGAATGTTATGACAGGGGATTATGACAAAGCATCTTTGACCAAGTGGTGCATAAATAATTTATTTCAAATAATTTATTCAAAAATGGAGGAAAATGACAAGTGGAGATAAATAATTTATTCAAATTATTTATTTGGAGGAAAATGAAAATGGGCATTTAATTAAAATGATTATTTGACCATTTAGTTAAATAAGAGGGAAAATGGAAATAGAGACATTAAATAATTAACTTAGATTAATTATTTAATAAGGAAAGATGACAAGAGAATAGTTAAATAATTAACCATAGAAGAATTAAAAGACCATGAATAGTTAAATAATTAATGGTAATTATTTAACTATAGATGAAAGGTGATAAAATAATTAAATAAATAATAATTTATTTAACTATTGAAGAGGAGGGGGAAATTAGTGGAAAAATTAATTTATTTAATCGATCAGGATAGAAAAGAGATTAGGAAGTGAATTAATTAAATAATTGAAAAATTATTTAATTAATAAGAGAATATGATCAAGCCTAATTAAATAATTAAATTATTAGAGGATGATGATCAAGGAAAAATGTGCTCACAACTTAGGACATTTTCGTCTACATAAAGGAGACTCCATTATAGGTATGGTTTAAAACTAGTTGGGTTCTATCCAAGGGGGTTTGATCTAAGGTAGTTTGATCAAACCCTCTTCAATTGGAATGCTTTAGATGGAAATTTTTAAGGCTTCAATCATTATATTTTCTAAAAATATGTGATTTCAACAAAAATCAGAATCTCCCAGAAATTGTAAACCAATTTTGTGGGATCACCCTTAGATATATATATTATATTTATTACATACAATCATAGACATATATAAATTATAACTTTTATTTACAATATTTTTATTTGAACTCTATATTTTTTAATTTAATTTTTACTTTTATATTTATTTAAGATAACACTTGGATGAAATCAATCTAGCCTAAGATAAATCAATCCTCTATCTCTCTTCTCCCAAAGAGTTTCTTTCTCATTAGTTATCTTTTAGCTTCAACTCATTAATTTATTTAGAATAATGGACCCTAGTTTCATGGTAGATATTGATTAATTTTAATTCATTGGAAACTAAAGTCTTAAATTTTTGATTGACTCTAGATCACTAATGTCACCATTTAGATTTGGTTTTGAAACATTCCTTGCATATGCCAATAGAAAAACTAGTTCAATTGTTGGCTAAGAAGGTGGGACATTTTTGTCTAAATTCAACTTTTATCTTCAACAAAGAATATTGATTGGTTTGATTCCAAATTGATTGGTTTGATCAAATTTTAGGTGAACCTTGTGATTTTTTTAAACCTAAATCATAAACCTGAGGTTCAAGGATTACTCCAGTAGAAAACTATATAATGTATGTTAATATGTTAGAGACTAGGTTTTTGTTTTTTATAAGAGGAAATACAAGTCTTGATGGGACCCAAAATTCATTACAAGAAGGTTTTGAAGGGACCTAAAACCTTTTACAAGGAAAAGATGTAGCTAGAAAAACAATCAACATACCAATCCACGTCCCAACAACAACAACCAAACATAGATAATCAAATCAAACCATGCTACAACAAACAAGTTTTGAAGGGACCTTAAACCCTTAACAACCGGATTTTGACAAGGACCTTAAACCCTAAGAGACTAACAAACAACTACTTGAAACTATCAAGCAATAGAGCATTCAAGGTACAACAAACCATCTACTCAATAACAACATTACTGAACCCACCACAACTAGGTTTTATCAAGGACCTTGAACCCTTATACAACTTAGTTCAATGCAACAGCCAAACCACGACAAGGAAACAACTCAAAACAACAAGTAAAGAGCCAATAAAAAGAACAAAAAAGATGATGCAAAAACCCAACATCACCCCAAAAGAAGTACTACAAAAAATCCACCTCACCTGCAAAAAGAAATCCAAGGAACACTAGAGAGGAGAGAATCCACTTGAAACTCCAAATCACCCAACAAACCAACTCCAAATCTGCCTCAAGAGGAAGGATCTCCCCTCTAAAGGAGAGGAACTTGTGAAAACCCAGATCACCAAAAGCACAAATCTCTAGTAACCTTAGGCTCCACCTCGATAGGAGAAAATTTCACCTCAATAGTAACACCACCAGAGGAGACCAAAAAAGAGGGCTTCCAACCACGTCCACCACACCAACTTCCATCTCAATAGGAAGGGAATCTTGATCAACAAGATAAGTCTTCACCTCAAAAGAAGACACGGTGTGAAGGAAATGGAAGAAAGCCGAAGATTCAGAAGATGGGGGAACCAAACTAGCCTACAACAATAGAAAACCCAAAGGGACAACTTCAACAACCAAGTTTCTTCCTAAAGCAACAGCATAGAAGGAAAGCCACCATTCCAACAAAGTCTTAGAAGTAGAAAAACCATTCAACATGACCCTCTCGAGAAAAACCAAGGCCTCCTCAAATGAACAAGGACATTGCTTGGAACAAAAATTGGAAGAAAAAGGTAATAGTCTACTCCCCCATCTTGAAAAAAATAAGGCTACAACCCACATGAAGCAACCAGGGGTAAACCCCCAAAGAGAATCTCCACCAACACATCCAACAACACAGGAAATGCAAAGCCCGGAAAGCAAGAACATAGAGTAATGGCCATCCCCTTTGAGAGAAAAATCTTCATAGGCCAAAGATGGATCAAAGAAAAACTCCATAAAAGCAAGTGAAATCGAAACGGGGTGTTGGAAACACAAAGAGGGACAAAAAAAGACCACTATCCACAAGAAACACCTCACCAAGAACACCACCATATTTTAAAGAGAAACCATAGGCGAAACCACTAGAAAAGTAGAGCAAAAAACACTCCAAAAGAGGAGCCCACCACCAAAAGAAGGGAAGCCTTGAGCTAAGGAGGAAAGGCCCAATCCAAGGAGAAGAGGCTGACAACAGGAAGCCACCCACCATGAGCTTCTCTAGAGGCTCCAAAAATGAACCCTAGGTAGCGAAGACTAGGAAAATCCATCTGCAATAACCCAACATCCAACCAATTGGAACCCAAAAGGGAGAATGTAGCCACAAAACTTCCAAGACTAAAACAAATCAAGAGCAGGGCCCCAAAAACACTGACGCCTCCAAAAACATCCACCCTAGTGCATTTGTAGCCACAAGAACACAAAGAACCCCGAAAGCATCTGAATTTGCAATTAGAGTCATCCTCGCCATCGTCACCATCCTCAAAGGATTTCAAAAATCCTCCCCACACTCCTCTTCCCGCCTGTCCATTCCATCTGTGATTCTGATAGTGCAATTTGTTAATAAGAGACTAGGTGTTTGTTAATATGCAAATGAAATATAATTTCCATAAATTGAAATATTCAAGCATAGAGATTTAAAACATATTGGCAATGCAAATGAAGGTTTTCCATTTTGAAATGTTCAAGCAATCCTATTTAGAACATAAAGCAATGAATTTTTTTTTTTCCTTTTTCAAATATTTGAAAGCAATCATATTTAAAACACAAAGCAATAAATATTAAACCCTAAAATTTCTTGGTTTCCAAATGCAATTTTTTTTTGTTTGATTTCAATTTAGGGTTGAAAGGCAAGTTTTTTGGTTTTGAATTTAATGTTTGATTTCAATTTAAGATTGGTTTTTTTGTTTCATTTCAATAGGTGAGGGTTTAGTGTGATGTTTTTTTGTTTCATTTCAAGTAATGAGGGTTTCTTTTTTCGCAAGTAAATAGAAATGAAAAAACTCAATATAAATTCATACAATCCAAAAAAAAAACTAAACTCATATCTAATAACCAAAAAAATGTAAAAAATTACAAAGGAAAGGGTTGAATGCCTTACTTGGAGGTCATTGTGGGATTTTGTCAACTGAGATCCCAATGCAACAGAGATAAAATGAGGTTATGTTTGTTATTTTAAAAAATAAATACCTTTACGAAATGGGATCTAGTTTTTTACAAATCAGGAGATCTTGTTTTGTAAAAAGCGAGATCATGTTTCCTTTAGGGTGGCTTGAGACACGAAAACGAAATGGGATCTCGATTTAATTTTTGGTTCGGGACCTCGAACCTAAATGAGATCCTATTTATTAAAAATTAGGATCCCGTTTTGTTGAACCTAATTTTGGGATTTTGGCTAAGGTTGAAGCTTCCACCTTAAGTGGACTCAACTTCATGCATCTAATTGTATCCCTTGAAGAAGTGCTACAATTGGCCATGTGGCAAGTTGGGGTATGCTCATAGATGTTGGTAAAATGATACCAAGGGAGATAAAATGGATTTATGCAAATGTTTGGATTAAATGATGATGATAGGGGATGAATGTTGGATAATGGATAATGTGTTGAAATACTCATGGATGAATGGATTGGAATATTTTCAAGACCAACATTGGCACACACCTTGAAGGGTGGTGGAGTTGTGGAGAAGAGGACTTTGGATTTTTAGATTTTGATGGAGGATTAGTTGTGCATTTTGGGACATAGGGACCTAAAATGGATTGAGGAGATGTTGGAGGACTTGACATAGTATATTTTGGGACATAGGGGCCCAAATTTTATTTGGATAAAAGTTTCATAGATAGAGGAGTGGATGCATCTTTTGGATTAGAAAATTTGGATGCCAATTTGGATTGTGATTTAGGATGTATTTCTTTGATTAGTTTCTTTGGGATCTCCAAATGGTTTTTCTTTTCTTCATAGGCCTTTTGTGGCCTTTGATATTTATATTTTTACTTTTGTATCAGTTTTTTCTTTGTTTTTACATGCCTTTTTTATTGGACATGTTGATCCTTGGGTTTATGTGGATTTTTGAATTTTTGAATTTAATTCTTGGCATCCAAATTGCTTCCAAGATCAATGGAATTAGTGGATGGAGAGGAATGATATGGAGGTCTTATGGATGGGTTGATGCATGTAGTATGTTGGAAGGGCTTCAAGGATGTGTTCCTTGGTTGATCTTAATTTGGGATTGAGGTGATGAATAAATCTAAGATGAGGGGATTTTGGAATAGGAAAGATAAGTGGTGGAATGTAAGGACCCAATATGAATGTAAGGGATTGGTGATTTGGTTTTGGGACATATTGACCCAAAATAGATGGAAGGGATGAAGGATTGGGCTTTGTGAAATATAGATCCAAAATATATTTTGAGGATGGGGAATATAAGCGATAGAATCAAGGATTTTGTATTTGTAGCAACTTTGAGTAGGTTGAATGAGGAAAAATTGGGGCACCCAAGTTTGGGCATTGATCAAATATGAATAGTTTGTGATAATGGCACGTCGTAGCGAATATTGATAAAAATAGTTAGGATGATGTTTTACCAAGGAGGGAATTTGAGTTTGATGTCTTGGTTTGGGCTCCATACCTTCTACAATATTGCAAATGGTTTTCTCAAACCATCTATGGTTTCTAGTTTGAACTCTTGCCTATTCATCTAGTTCTTGGAGTTATAGTTTGTATGGTTAATTTTTATGCACCATTATAAGTTATCATAATCACTCTAGATTTATGTGTTAGTGAAACTCGATGTGAATAATTTCTTTGCAAGTGTATTGTAGTTCATTGATTTACTAAATAATACATTGAGTTACTTTAGAGTGTGCAGATTCTCTCTCAAAAGGGTTTTCCCCATGTACGCCTTGTGTTATGGTATATTGTTTATTTTATGTGCATATGTGTTTCTACTTTCTTCGATTGTAAAGATTAAAATGTGCACATCACTCTCCTCATTAGATTCGTGTAGGAAATATTTCTACGTATCGTACTTCTTTTTACATGGGAGCAACTTGGCTATTTGATCTTATCATCATATATATGAAGTTCTTTAAGATAAATGGCATTCTATATCTCAAACTCACTAGACCCCATAAAAAAGAAATATTTTTTATAAATTCAATATAAATACATCTAATAAATTTATTTTTATTTTTTGGTTACAAGAGAGCACAAGTCTATGCTAATATATTTTTAACTAAGAGTTAAGCATTAAAAGATTTCTATTTTGTCGAAATCATCTTTGAAACGTTTAAACCTTCCTGAACGATCTAATCAATGAACATGTGGACAATTAAATCTTAGTGAATTGATGACGCAATCTTGATGGATTTTGGTTTTTTTGCTTTTAAAAATGTTTTAAAATATTATAAATATGGGCGCACAAAGACACTGCATTAAAAGGATAATAAAGCAGGTGGTATTAAAGCTATAAGTGTCATCAAACGGATATGATATAATTTGTTAATTATAGTTAAGTGTAAAGTGGGTCCCACGGGAAATAATACCCGTAATGCTAAATTAAATTGCACGTTAGTTACTGTACAGCCTGCCCCGACAAGACTGACGTTACAGCTAAGTGTGCCATATTCAATTAATATTTAAAAAGCACGTGTTTTTAACGTGCTTATTTAATCAGGTGGGCCGAAGCAATCAGAATACTGTTTTGCCTTTACGTCTACCTTATTTATACACGTGGGGAATAATTATTTATGTGAGTTTTTTATATAAAAAGTATTGTATTACAATTCATTTAGATTTAAATAAATAGTTAATATAGATCTTGGAATTGATAAGTTGTAAAATTATTTTTTAAAAGTAAACATAGAAGATAAGTGTATATAGCTATGGATTATGGATGTTGATGATAATGATATGGATTTTGATGATATATAGACTCAATTTTATAGGAAATTTATATTTATGAAATGTGATAATTATATTTAATTTTAGTAGATTTAGAATTTTCTTAAGGTTGAATTTGAGTGGTTTGAGGTTTATTTTCCTAAGACTTTGGTGACCTTCTTATCTCCAATCAACCAGAGAATATGACCTTCAAAACATTGATGAAAAATTAGGATTAACCTTATGCCTAGAAGCTCCTTTGATGAAATGCCTACCTATAATTTCCATGATAGCCTCAAGGATCTCATCCTCTTAAAAGAAGAAGATTTCCTCAAGAAACCCATCACTATTTCACCATTGAAATCCATCTATCTCATAAAAGCACCTACCTAGATAACCACGACGTGGATAAACAAGGCCCTCCCTCCATTGCATAGACGAGAAAAATGATCAGAAATGTTTGAGAGTACTTTCTATACCTAATAATGATCAAATCATTGCTATCATCCCATAGGGATTAATTGATCATCTAGTATTATATCTTGGATATTTGATCACCATGTGATGTTATCACCCACAATTAAGATCTCCTATTGATTTATACCTTGATTTAAAGTAAAATTTTCCACTATATTTCCTTCTTGGTAGCAATGTTTGATGTGGTAGGAAGGAATACCATCTAGTATTTCAAAGGCACCCTTTAGAATATTCATAATCTTCCAATATGACAAGTGAGAATTCCAAATGCAACAAGTAAAAACCATTGGGTTGCCCTCAATAATAATATATTATCAAGGTTACACAATTTGACCAACTATGTACCAAATAGTAAAGATTCAAGATCTCCATTCTCATTATTAGTTCTAGCTTTCAAATTTATAGCCGTTTTGAGTAAGCATCCCAAAGAATTGTGAATGACACACCTAGTGCTAGACAAGCCCAAATTGCCCTAGTATATATGATCACAATTTCATTTCTAAGAGCCTTATGAGGGAGGAACCCTCTCAACCTTTGAAAATCAATTGGTAAAAATAGGTTATTCAAAAACCCAAGAATATGAAGTTAAATGTATGCTGTTTATTTTAATTTTCTTTTGTATTTTTTATGTTGAGTATAATCACTACATATTTTCCAATTGGAAAGTAATCACTACATGTTTTCCAATTGAGAAGTATTAATTTTTTTTTGTGGCAATTTGAATAACCAACACATATTTTTCATTTGAGTAGTAAAAAATTGTATTTATATTTAAATAATTACTATATATTTTTATTTTATTTTATAGAAGACCTTATATCACTCACAATATCATTTTGCTATCCGAACAAAAACATGATGATAGACTGGAACCATATACTTTTCAATTGAATAATAATGAACAAACTTACTACATAGATAACCAAAACATACTTTCTGGTTGACAAGGAACAAAAATACTTGTCCATAATTGAATAACTAACCTATGCTAAAACATACTTTCCAGTTGACAAGGAACAAAAATTCTTGTCACAGAATTGAATAACCAACCTATACTAAAACATACTTTCCAGTTGACAAGGAAGAAAAATTCTTGTCACAGAATTGAATAACCAAACTATACTAAAACATACTTTCCAGTTGACAAGGAACAAAAATTCTTGTCACAGAATTGAATAACCAACCTATACTAAAACATACTTTCCGGTTGACAAGGAACAAAAACTCTTGTCCAGAATTGAATTACTACCCTATACTTCTAAGTTCATTTTTGCTTTGTTTTGGTGAGACGAATAAATAGCACATACTCACCAATACCAGCTCCACCTCCTTTGGAGAAGGGCTAACAATCTCTTACTGGTTTTATTTTTGAAAAAAAAATAAAAAATGATAAAATGTGTGGTTAAGAACAACCTATTTTTCATTACATCCTGAACAACAGATATTTAGTAAATGTTTTGTAAAGTTTGGTGCAGACTAGGTTTGCCTTGGCTCATTTGTAATGAGTTATGGCAGTCAGTGCTTGCAATTACTGTGGCATGGAAATAGAGAAAGACAAGGGAGTCTCCTCTGTAAACATCTGCACTCTGTATGTCCAAACCATGAGCTTCAACCACTTCATATATCTTGCAGAGAGAGCGAGGCATTCTTGAGGCAGTAAACCTTATTATAACTGTTTCACTGCTATAAATTTCTAAACCCACATGAAGGCTTGTGGATTCTTTCTCAGTGACTGATGAATTATGATCTACTAATGACTCTCTTGTTCTGCTACAGTGTGTGGCCAATAACTGGGCTTTCTTCTTCTTCAGTGCTTGGACTTTATTTTGGAGACTCTGAATATGTTTACTGGTTTCTTCTATTATACAATATCTGGGTGCCTGAAATTCCACAAACCCACAAGTTTAGCACAAGTCCAATGGCAATGGGAAGTTCAAACAATAGAAACAAACACACAAAAAAGAAAACTGTAATGAATCTGCCATTAGATTAATTACCTTGGGAGTAGTGGAATCAGGTAGCAGAGACTGCAAAGTAGAGAACAAACTTCTCATCTTTTTTCTCCTCAATTTTTCACACAAGACTATACTCTGGTTTCTTCTTCTGCGTTTAATGTCTTCCTCTGAAAGCAGACTGTGTTCCTCAGAATTTGCCTCCCGAAAAAGCTCATCCACACTCAGATCTGAGCAACGCTTTTGGGGATTGTAGTCATTTGTAACTGTATTAGACAGATTACAAGGATGACTGGAGGGCGAGGAAAAATATTGACTGTACAACTCTACTGCCATTGTTGCTCTCTGAAGATATCTCTGAGGATATCTCTCAACTGCTGTGCATGTTTATATATATACCCATTTGAGAATTCTTTTCCTTTGACCGGTTTTCTGAAGATTCATCGTCGAGGCTTCCCTGGGCAGAAGCTTCATGCAAATTTCCTTTTGATCCTTTTGAAAGCAGGAGATCGCGTGAACATATTGGTCAATAATTAAGAAGTTTTGGAATAGTTAATGTGTATAAAAGTAGTAAACAAAACCGAATGAGCAGGTGGATTGTACTTTCAAATTTCGAAGGTGTAGCATATGTTTCACGCGCTTGACGTGCACGTGGCTATCCACAATATCAACGTAACTCGGTTTAAGTAACTTTACGAAAGTCTCCTTGTACACGTATGTTGTTGTAGTAGAGGGAATCTTTTGTCCGAGCAATGACGCGTGAAACAGCCAAATGGCGACAGGCCGTACTTCCATTCAGAACGTGTGGATTATAGAAGAGTTGATTGCAGTTGTGGAGCCCATAAAAATCTCCTTCCTTGCTCTCCTAAAAGAAGCCTTTAAACAATGGGATATGTGTGTTTTTTGAGATACAATTGCATTGCATTAGATATTGGCTTCTCTCCTTTTAAGTAGGTTAAATTGTTAAAAGTATATTAATGTTTCTTTTTTTTCTCTAAGAAATGTATTTCGCGGTGAACCCTCGTGCACACCTCTCAATGAGTCGAGGAATGAGCATGGAGTAAACCGTAACACCATTTTGAGTGCTTGACCCAATGAGTTGAGGAATGAGGTGAACCCTCGTGCACACCTCTCAATGAGTCGAGGAATGAGCATGGAGTAAACCGTAACACCATTTTGAGTGCTTGACCCAATGAGTTGAGGAATGAGCACGGAGTAAACTCTAACACCATTTTGAGTGCTTGACCCGATGGGGACATCAAGTGGGGCCCATCATGACAGAGGTGGCCAGCCTGAGGGAATGGACCTCGAGACCTCCCATATGAATCTATACAACAAACAACCACTTGAGCTAGTCTAATGTTATTACTATGAAGATTTAATCGTGTAGTTTTTTGAGTCAAATTCATTGATCCATGTTTCATAAGCAATAGTTCACAAGAATCCATCTCTCATCATGATGAATGGTCCACTTAGCACTTATTGCATCTTGGTGATGCTCACAAAGGTGAAGCATTGGGCCTTCTCGATAGGTCACACATCCCAGTACTACTCCAACTCAAACACACTTAACCATGGACTTATTAATTATATTTTATTTTTTATTTTAGAATTTGAGGAATAAGATTATAACATTCTTTTGATTAAACTTGGAAATGAAATTCGTTGGCTAAAATTATTTAGAAATCAAATTTGGATCAATCATGTTTCAAAGAATTTGAATTTCGTGGATGGTATGATCAAAAGAAAATACAATTATTCTCATCAATTGAACTTAACCATTTTCACAAAGAAGTATGAATTGCTTCTACAATTAATGTTTTTGATAGATAATCTAAAAAATCAATTTTACATTGATGAAGGATTTGTTTGGTGACAATATGTAGTCTAATATAACATGATTCTTGAGTCAATAGAATGATATAATATGATTCTTAAGTCAATAATGCATCATTACTTGTCTAATATAACATGATTCTTAAGTCAATAATGATATAATATACATAATGATTTGATTTGTTGAAAATGAATATGATTACTTGTCCAACTTCCCTTTCTCTTTTTCCTTAGATGACTTAAAAAATAACGCATTATAAAAAAACTGTCATTATCCTCTTTTACAATTAAAAATGTGTGGTTTATAAGACCATTTAACAATTATATCTTAAAAGTACTTTGATTAAATAAAAATCTTCATAACTCAAAAAGAAATGAAAAATTAAAATTAAAAAGCTGGGAAAAATCTAGAACTAAGCTATAAGATTAATCCCCCGAAAACTTAGAAATATATGGTACCTTTTTTTCTTTTCTTACATCATTCTTAACTTCAAGTCAAAACTTAATCGATAATGTCTTTATCTTCTTTAATAAATTGATTATACTTTTAATGATGTCCCAAAAGTTTGATCTTTAAAAAGCACCCAACATTATATCATCCTCGTTGTTGTACTATGTGTTCATTACTTTATTTGATGGTATTTGTGTAAAAGTGAGTAGTTGGTCAAATGAGGGCAATATTACAAGGGTAAAAGGTTATTTTTAAAGAAATAGACATTCAATGAGGACAAAATAGATATTTCATATAAAGTAAATAGATATTTGTTATGCTTTTAAATGTTTAAATTTGAGAAGTTGGGGTTAATTTAGGAAAATAAATATATGGATAAAACATAGAGGGACAAGATGAAAAGGGGTACTTTGGAATGTCTTTGGGAGTATGGGTGCACCTTTGATCTATGTGACATGTATCAAGGCCCATGACACATCTACAAAGGTTTATACCTTGTCTATAAAGGTCCATGTTTATGTGTATTTTTGGAGGATGTACGTGATTTGATCATTTGAGGGGGTTAATGAGGGTTGATAATTTGTAGTTGGGGGATTAGTGGGCTAATTGATTTTAGCCCACTTAATGAAAAGTGGATGGAAACAGGGATTAAATAAATAGAGATATTTATTCAATTTTTTGGATGAGGATGGAAGACTTGGGTAAATAAATATTCAAATTTATTTATCTAAGGTCGTTTATAGAAGAAGGATGGTTAAAAAAATTAGGGTAGGAATAGTGGTAAGGTGAATAGTGATGAATAGTGGATAATTGGTGATTTTATTAATTAAAAAATAAAATATTATTAAAAAAATAAGGGGATAAAAAATTGGATAATTACTTAAATAAATAAGGATTTATTCTCGATCAATTATAGATGAAATGATTGAGTAATTAGTTGAAATAACAATTGTTAATTTTAGGTGTCTATATTTTTATCCTCTTTGAGGTTATGTTGTAAAATAACATCATTTCAAAGAAGAATAAAACTAGTTGGATTAGGGTAAAAAGTTGTTGGGTTAGGGAAGATGTCTTAGTAATTCAAAGTAGTGACTAGGAGGAATGATAGGGATGATGATGCCCCCTCAAGAGGAAATGTGTGTTTGGAGAATATAGGTGTGCTCTCAAAAGGATGAAAATATTCAAGGTTGATAAGGATAAAATACACAAGATGAAGGTATAGACAACAAAAGTGAATGTATAGTGAATGAAGGGGTTGGATAAAAGATGAAGGGTATATTGATGAAGGAGAATGTGTTATTCTATGTTGGCTTGAGTATTCTTTATTTTGTATAGCATTGGATATTATACACCAAGGTATAATAAATTACGGTGATGATGTGTCCCATGCATAAAAAGATAAGTTGCAAACAACCCTATGTCATATAGAAGCATAATATGGATGACCATGTTATCATTGTGGAAGCTAGGCCACAAATAATGATATATATGCAATAAAAATTATAACACACAAACAAGTAAGTAGGCATGCACAACATAATTCAAAGACAAACATGATGTTTCCCTAGTCAAGTTGAAAAGACAAGATTGATTGATTGAGGATGGTCAATATTGTTTTTGTGAGAATGATATATCCTAAAACAACATAAGGATTATAAATTATATATAATGATGACAACAATGATGAACAAGACTTGCAAAAAGGTTGCGAACAAGACCAAGGTTTGTGATTGGATAATCTTCTTGGATAGAATAACAAGGATTGTATGGATTAGGATCTATTTGTGATGTTTGGATTACATGGAGCATTCAAATTACTAAGAATTATTGAGGAAGAGTGATTGCAATGGATTGTATGGTGGTAGGGTATAGGTTGATAACAATGACAATGTTGAAGCCAAATCTAGTAATAGGGGATTATGGGATTAATTGATTAGAGGATGATGGGAGATGAAGAGATGATTGATAATGGATGAAAAAGGGATGCATGATTCATGATTTATAGACGAAGGGGTTCATATTTGATCTCAAATGACTAGGTCATGGAAGATTATCATGCCTCACTTTAAATATGACATGGATAATGAGACACTAAGATAATTTTGGTTAAAATAATAATTGGAGAGAGGATAAGGGATGGTTAATGAAAGGATGAAGGAATAATGGATGGGAGAATCCGACGATAGTGGATAGAGTGTGTGTGGATGGGCACTTTGTAGAAAATGTGACTATAGAGAGTGTTAAGATTATCGATGGAAAAAATAGAATAATTAGAGGGGATGGAGGATAATGGAATGCCCCCAATGTTTCATAGGGATATGAACTAAGACCATTATGGAAAAGTCTACCAAATTTATGGTAAACATGAGTAGAGGGTGTAGATAGTTAGGGGGATAGATTGATGGTTGAAGGTAGTAAAATATTTATAGATGGAGAATACACAATAAGGATGGATTATAGAGAAATTGAGGTTTGTACTATCCAAATATACATGGATGTTTCCCTTGTGCTTATGAAAATTGAAAGGAGGGTAGAACATGGTGTAAATGATAAAAATTAATGATAAATTACTATGTGTGATCTCAACATATGTTAATGTTATAGATAGGTGTGATAGATCAATGCATAATAATGTCCTTAAATAAGCACAAAGGTATAAATAAATGATAAGGATGTGATCATAAAAAATTTCATACACTTAAACGAGAAAAATAGTGTATTGAAGATAGTAAATGATGCAGGGAAGGCTCAAATATTTTTGAATTACTCTATTTTTCACTTGACATTGAGATACATTGAAAAAAAGAGCCAAAAATGAACAAGTACATATTACCATTTACGTAGCCAAAAGGAAAGAAGAAGAAACTAAAATATTAGCATCCCACCTCAATATTTTTTCCTAAGACAATTATAATGCAAAAAAATACTATATAGTGAAAATTATAATATTTTCCATAGGAACTCAAATTTAAATGTATAATCATAAATGTGCAAGAGAAGTGCACAATAGGCTAGTTGATCACAAGTGAAAAATTTAAAGTTTTATTTATATTTTTATATAATTTTATTTTTAACTTAAATGTTTATATAAAAAAATTGGAGTTTAATTTGTTAATTTCAATTGATATGATGATGGTATGCTTTATAATTATATTATTTATCAAGATTAAAAAAAAAAAAATTTAAAATTTCAATGACTACAATGGATTAAAATTTCCTACTTACAATAAATTAACTTAAAAATAACTTCTAATTTAAATATTTATCTAATTATATAGTGTGTTTGGAAATGTGTCTCAATGTTATTCCTAATGTTAAGATTTTCAATTATGTATTTTTTAGGCTATCAAATAGAGAAAATATTTTTTTGGGTTATGAATTCAGGTGGTTCAACCTCCCACATTGAAAATGTAAAATATTTAAAATTTTATAAAAGATTTTAAAAGGGAGTTACACTTATTGATCAATTTATAATATATGTTATGATGTGTCATAGGGTATAAGTGAATAGAGATAATAAAAACAAAATGGAATGCCCAAGTTGGTGAGTAGATTATGGCAACCTTATTGTAAAGCAAATATATTATTTTAGCCTATCGACTCATCATGGGTTTTGGGTGTTGAATTTATAACTAGAGATTTGGATAACATTTTTTGGGTGGCTTTAGCGTATGAATTTCTTATTACTATTTGATAGTTTCATGTATTGCATCTTCTATTTATTAAGTGTTTGAGATTAAGGTTTTGATAGTGATTTTTGAAGGTGTCTTTATACTATCATGTAATTACTCTAGATCTATTGTTGGTGATACTCCTATAAAGGCTTAAGCTATTCAAGTGCATTGTGACCTTTTATCAGTGAAGAATACATCAATTTATTTTAGAGTGTGAGTTTTTACACCTAAAAAAGTTTTACATAAGTCACTTTAGTATGTCAATTTTATGTTTATTTCCTTATAACCATGCGATTAGTTTAATTTTTGCAGATATCTCCTCTTATATATTAGTTTTAAAAGCATATTTTTCACATCTATTTTCTTTTATTTGGTATTAGAGCCTAGTCACCTTATATTTGAGATGTTAAGAATAATATTTTTTTATTAATCTTAGATTCATTGAGATATTTTATAGAAAATGATCTTGCACAAAAAATGGAAAACACATTAAGGATAGAGATAAAGAAGTTCCCAAGAATAAATTTTAAGATTTGAAATCTAAAGGTGTAGGATATGCTCATGGATAGACATTTATAAGATTTGTTGGGTCCCAAAACCATTGATCCACATCCAAGAATAAAATCTCACTTTCAAGGCCTATTGTGATCACAAAAGTGAAACTTCGTCAACCATAGACCATGGAGGGTTAAGGGTAATCCTATGATAGTGGGTTTTCCCTCCTTTGCTTTGAGCCCAACTTAGACTAAAGAGGATATTTATAGAGATTAGAGTAAATAAAATGAACAAATGAAAATGATGATAGATAATCCTAAAATATTGATTCAACTCTAAATATTGTTATTGAATTGAGAGCAACTAGCTATCTTAAGAACTCAATATAACTAACGTAGACACCATTAAAATGAGTGCAATGTGGAGGAAAGATACATGACTCATAGAGTATTACATGGTATTTTTTTTACTTTTTAAATCATATTTAAGTTGACTTTGATGTGGCTCAAGCTTTGAGAATTTGTGAAGATAGTGCAATGACATGAAAATCTAAGTATGGTGGTAGTAAGATTGTAGTTGGCAAGAGGCTATGAGAACAAGATGAAACTAAGAAAGTTATCCTTGGAGCTAATAGATTGAGTGCAAGCAAGATGTTTAAATGGTTTATATATTATATAAAAAAGGAACTATTAAAACCTAATTTATGTGTATGGATAATTAGGTTTTGGGGTATAGCTTTAAGAAGTTGATAGTGATAAAATCATAGTGATATGCAAATACATGTTAAATATGATTATAGACCTAGGCCAATCAACTGGTAGAAGAGATATCTTAACATTGCATATTTTGATCAGGTACAACCATACTATCATTGATAGCTCATACCTATTTCTACATGAGAATTATGAGGGTTTAATCACCCAGGCTTATGTTCATTCATATTGTATAGTAGAACACCTCCACACTATATTGAAAAACCATGGAAAATTATTCAAATATATAACTATCTTGGGAAATGTTATGCATATAAAGTTCCTCAAAGTAGAAAAATTGGATGAACTCAATTTTTACGAGGATGATGACTTGGGGGTGCTTTTATCTACTATTTAATATCTATCATATGATAGGTCTCTA
>VDFB02264166.1:0-60510 GCA_007258455.2 Sequoia sempervirens | reverse complement strand
TGTTGTAAATATAAAGAATATTAAAACTTCAATTAAAATATTCATTCTCTCTTCCAAAAATTCCTAAATTCTCAAAACTAAACAAAAATAAAATTACTAAAGCAAGAAAAAAACTACAAATCTCACACATAACTAAATTATAGATTTAAAACTACCTTTGTAATTAAAAATTGTTATCACTTTAAATAACAATAATAATTAATTGGTAATGTTGTGTAATTTTAACAAATGGAGATTAACACTATGCAAGAAATGTTCAATATTGTTAAAGTATTTACTACACAATAAGCATGATTAGAGGGTGTCAAAATTTAAAAAGTCTCTAGTATCAATAGAAGATTTAGTTGGTCTAGATGGCAATGCAAGCATCTTAGGAAGATTATTTCTATATTATTAATCATAAAATTTATTGTGAGTTAAACACTTATTTTATTAGTCATTGTTATGCTGTTTGATCTAATTTATAAATATAATAACTTAATCTAATTATTCGTTATGTTAAAATAAATTAATAAGTTTAGATAATTATATCTACATGCTCCCTAAAAATTTAAGATCGTTGATATTACAAAGGCTAACAAGATAAACTTGCATCATCATTTATTATGTTAGATTTTTATCCAAAAATAAATCATTCTCATTTTTAATTCTAAATTTTCCTAATACATACACTTTATGTTAGAAAAAGTTTAAGAAATTTTGTATTACTCATCACAAAAAAAATGCAATTTACTATAATTTGCCATTTAATTATGTAATCACCCTCTTAACATCATGACACAACTTAATAGTCTCCCAATGTATTCATTGCATTTTAAAAATAACATATGCCCCTTTATATCACTGCTCAAATAAATAATCATCTACCTCATCATAAAAAACCAACTCAAATCCACCATAAAATAAACACTTTAACACTTTGGAATAAGTCAAAGACATATATTTCTTATCATTTGAATCCATTACAACAAGGAAGTAGGAGGCTACCCTCTAATCACCTACTCCCTATTATTCAAAAAAAAAAAAGAATTACTACATGTACTAAATACAAAATCTACAATAGAAACTATGCTTTATTCTTTATTTTTAGAACAAAATAATTTACCATATATGGATAATTGTATCTTTCAAAAACTTAATTCATGTACTTGGAGATATTTTTTTACTATCTAATCTTGCTTTGTCATAATCATATAAAAATAACTAGAAATAATTCAAGTTATTTTTGACTAATGACTTGCACTATTCAATGTGCTATTATCTACTCCCACTTTATCACTTTTGTGTAAAAATGACTACCAACAATTTAATTTATCTAATATAATTAATCATAATTTCTATAACAATGTTTTTTTCATATGTAACTTAATAGCTGCTAACCTCCACTCCAAATGCAATTCAATTATCAAATCACCAACAAGAATCAGATGCAATGCATCTCTTGATCGATGTAACAACTTCATAATAATTGTGTGGATGCACCTCATATTGGTTGTTATGAATAAGAAACTCTTTGTGAGGCCTTTATATTGAGGTTGTAATAAATAATCATGGAATTCATATTGTATAGGATTTTTTTGTTAAGGAGGTTTCCCCCTTAAAGAGACCAATATACTTATTTATTGTATTTGAATAAAAGAAAAATTATAGCTATTCTTCCAAATATTATGTTTATTTTCTTTTTTTTTTATTCCATTCTATGATATTTTGCAATTTGTATCCTAATAAGTTGTATCAAAGCTCTTTCTAAGGTCACATTCTACATCAATAACAATACTTTAGTTGCTTGCTACAAATACTAGCTATATGCTCTCACCTCACCTTTTATGGGATCTTAGTGATAAAAAAATTATGAGATTAGTATATTAATAACCACCTTTGATCAATTTTTCCTATTGCAATGGTTTAAATTAGGAACCCTATGCCATGGTTTTTAAACTATCCTTAGAAAATTTTCATTTAGGATAAGTATATTGAATTATTGTGTGAAGTAAGGTGATATTCAACTCACCAATACCTAAGCCTCAAATAAAAAAAAATTATAGCCTTGAGCTTTCATATACCTTACATTATATTAGAAGACCCACTATGATTAGGAGAAAACTCATCATAGGAAGCCATCAGCTATTTTTAATTTGTATTACACTAGAGACTAGCAGTTAGTTTAGGAGGTTACTCTCTTTGTACCTTAGGTACATGATAGTGTGAGAATAGGAAGATGGATTCCTCTATAGTCAAACCAATTAAAGAGTATTGTGGTTCACTATTCATGAATGAGAAAAGTATACTAGAAAACCTACATACTAAACACATTCTAGCCTAGTAGTTTCCCTATTAAACCCTAGTTGTGAACATATTTGGATATATTTAGCTAGATAATTGGTACATCTGATTGTAGCCACATAGATTTGAGTATATCCATACAAATTAGGGAAGATTTGATCTAATACACATAATTTTTAGCATATTAGTACGCCAATATAATGAGTTGGTGAGTCTTAGCATTCAACACAAAGGAATAATGTTAGTCGTGTCTTAGTTGTTTGACTCATATATTCTTCCAATCTAAAACCTCTAGGGTAAATTCATCTCAAGTTAGGATGAATATAATCATTTATTTAAAAATAATTCTCATAAGATATCCATAAGAAAAATAGTTTGAGATGAATTATCTTTTAGTATTTATAAAATATCATGAATTGATCATCTTAGTATGTTGATTATTTTTGGTATAATTTTTTAGTAACCCTTCCATTATCCCTAGGTACCCAATATGGTTCATGATGGTTGAAAATGAACCAATATGAGCCTTCTTTGGAAATTTTGGATGAATAACTCAAAACCTTATAGTTACAACATATTGTTATCATGGAGAAATTATCGAAGTTAGACAAGTTCAATCACATTGATGATCTTGGTAATTTTGATTGATTAGAATTAATGCCAAATGTGATTTCATGACCCAACATATCCAATAGAGTGCACAATAAAATATGGGACATAACTCTTACACTAAACATAATAGTTATCCAAACCAAAAAAAATGTTAGCAAGACTCAATGTACACCTAGATTGGACTTCCTTAAATTCAATGGTGATGAGCCTATAAGTTGGTTATATAGAGTAAAGAAATATTTTCTTAATACATCAAATTCCTACAACTCAAAAACTCTCAATCAAAACTTTCAACCTACAACATGAAGCTATCCAATAGTATAAATGCTTAAAAACACATGGTTTTATCTCACAAGATGAATTTTGCAAGGATCTCCTTAACCAATTTTATCCAAATGAGAATAAAGAATTCATAGTCACATTAACTACATAGCACATTTAGTTCATGAAAACCAAATATAAACTGAAAAGAACAAATTAAAAAAGTGGACTTGATTATATTTTTTTATAAAGTTGTTTTATCAATGGCTTAGAGGATAATATCCATGTAGAATTCAAAATTTTCAAGCCCACCACATTTATGGAAGCTCTTAGGTTGGGTCAATTAGCTAAAAATAAATTCACAACCCAATATTATACTTATAATGCACCACAAGCCAACACTTAATACACTTTTCATCCACACCACATTAGGGAACTCATCCCAAACTAAGTCTAGATGCTTGACCATCCCCCATCAAATATCTAACACATGAGGAAAAAACTACTCATCAAGCAAAGGACTATGCTTGTGGCAGACTTTTAGAGTTCCCTTTCTTGGTATGCCTTTTCACCCAACTTCATCATTTCTTTTTATTTATATCCAGATATTGTACTTATCCATCCCAACATACCTTTCATCTATTTCCAACCTTTTCCTTTGCCTTTGTTAATAGTTTGGACTTTATCTTACCATGATTTTCAATAGAATTCCAACCATCTGCACTACCTTAATTATCAATGCCAATTTTTTGATAATCCCTTTACCCAAGTGCCTTTTCCTTGGTATCCCTAATCCCCAACTTCTAAAATTTTATCTTGTACACTTTTTTAGAATTAATGATGCATAAATACTTCTAATATATTACAAGGTGTGAAGTATCCCTAAACCGAGCAATACCCTTGACACTTTTCAGTACATTAACTTATCAGGATCATTGGTTCAAACTTTCCACAATTTGCATTCCTAAAGGGATGAATTCATTGGTATTTTTTATTGCAAATTCCTAATAGCTTGTTTCATTTATCCTATAAAATTTGAATATGTGGAGATTCCCTTATTTAATTTAAGCATAAATCATGGCTCACTCTTGGTCCTCAATCCTTAGCAATTGTAGTATGGGTCATGAGGTATCCTCGACCCTTGATCTCTAAAAATCTTAAACTCCTTTTTTTTATAGTGTTCATTCCCATCTACCTCCCCACACAACCCAAATTTCCATTAATTACTTGATAAGACCCTACTATAGAGGCCTACTAATGTTTAAGAAACTTGGTGTCAAACACACAGTTCAGAGGAGTTCCTACTGAACAGTTCACTAAACCCTTGAAAGACCTTCATTTTAGAGACTCTTCATTGCCTATATCATCCTAGCATAGGTGTTTACACATATTGGAAATCCTAAATTGCATTACAATGAAAAGAGGTACATTTGCTTCAAAGCTATTGCTATGGGTACTTACAGCTAAAGCTTGTGACTAGTTCACTATCAAGAAATGAATTCTATATTTAACCAACACTAGCTAACTCAACTAAATTGACTAACTCTAGAGAACAATTCATGGAACAATTAAAGCATGAATACATGACAAGATCTTATTCACATTCATTGAACTTGTAAAATCTGATTAAGATAAACATAATTATGAAACTAACTAATGTAATAAAAATAAATGTATAGAAAATAAAGTGGGGAACAATTACCTTGAGTGGGTCTTGCTCAAGTGACTGTCTCCACAAAGTGAACTCAAATCTAGCTCCTCAAACTAAATTAACATAATAGTAACTAAAAATTTATCATTACATAACTCAAGATATCACAATCTAAAGAGGTTCTTTTGGAATTTATCTTATTCATTAGATCATGATTGAGAAATAAACCATTATCTATGTAAAAATAGAAACTAACTAAACAAATCTATCTACTATATTCTTTATTCCAACTTAACTAACTAACTCGACCATCGAATCATTCATATAGGTATGAGGGAGTCTTATTAGAACAAGGACTCAAAACATAAATCCAACCATAAATCAACAGTCCCTACAAAATAGAGTGTGATAAAGTTTGAGTAATAAAAGCACAACTAAAAAGGAAGAAGAATTGAAATAGGACTATAACTCTTGCTATAATGGTTTTAAACTAAAACATGGACTATAGAAATAGTCACGTTAGATTCCCAATTGTAGCAGAATTATTCTCCTTCAATGGTTTTCTTATTTATGATGTGATAATTCACAACAATCCTAACAAGTAGATGCCTACATTTATATAGATGTGTTCTTCTAACTTCCCCTACATCACTGCTGAAACTCCCTTTAGTTGCAAGCTACACCTTCCAGTTGTTGCAGGTTACAGTCTATTGGCTCTGGCTCCTTAGCTGCAAAGAGTTAGTTCACACAACATCTACACAATATTAATTTCCATAATTTAAACACAAATTTATTCATTGTATTTCATACATATCCACATATTAACCATGTGATAACTATCCTATCATAATCATATTTCCATAGACTTTAAACCGGGTCCAAGTTTGCACAATGATTATAAAAGATAGTAAAGTTTTAGGGATATATAGGAAATAAATGTATAGAGATGTCTAGAGAATGCATTGAAATAATAGAAAAATAACCAATAGTAGGACTCATCATTCCCCCAACTAATCATTTGCTTTTCATCAAGCAAAGCGGTTTGAAGACTGGAGGTTGTATTCTAAGGTCTATGATGACATCCACCCCTTTTTGTCTCAAATAAAAACCTCTATAGCATGAAAGTCTTTGCCACTTGACATCCCCAGCTTCTTCTCATTCTTCATTCCTTCCCCCTGTCTAATGTGGTACTAGGTAGAGAAGCATTGGTGGAGAGAAAGTTAGAGGTACCCATTCAAGTGCTCTATCTTTTGCAATGTACATATATATTCAGGTTCTTTCAAGCATAGCCATAAAGTTATATATAGAGTCGGGCTCTTCTTCTAGTTTTATTAGCAACAAAAATGGCCTCTAAGTAAGATTTAGAGGTGTTTGAAACATACCATTTTCTCTTTATCGGTGTATAGACATCCTCAAAAACATTATCTTTCAAGTTTGAATCTTCCACTATCATAGTAATATTTTCCTTTGGTTTCTTAACACTACCTCCCATGACACCCTTCCTTTTCAGGCGGTGTGAATTCCTTGGTTGGCTGGCCTTCTTCTGCACTTCCTTGGGAGTAGGGGAAGGTCCACCTTTCCTTTTTCTTTTTTTTTGGTGTCGTAGAGGAAGTTGGGGTTTCCTGGACATTGCCTGTTGGAGGTTGCTTAGAGGTTGTGGGTGGTGACCTTCATAGACTGTACTCCTTTGGTTCTCCTCTATTGCGGGTAGGTGAAGCAACATGTGAACCAAAGGGAATTTCCCTCAATGATG
Organism: Sequoia sempervirens; assembly: GCA_007258455.2. Lineage (NCBI taxonomy): Eukaryota > Viridiplantae > Streptophyta > Pinopsida > Cupressales > Cupressaceae > Sequoia > Sequoia sempervirens. The sequence continues at coordinate 53,950 of VDFB02264166.1, read as the reverse complement.
TAGCAGGTAACTCCAAATTCTCTAGAACAGTTGGTTCTTCAAGTATATTGCTAATATGGTTACAAATCAAAAAGCTTTCCCAAGAGACATGTGGGTATTGAACCCTTAAACTTATTTTCATAAGTAGGGTAGCCAAACAATAGTGTGACAAGGTTGTAGTGTTTCTTTTCCTTTTGTATTTAGACCTCATTCTCTTCAACAAGTTATAAAGAAAATTTGGCATATTAACCCTTACATCATGACAAAGGTGATTCAAAAGTTTGAAATGCATGGTATAAAGAAGAGATTTTCTACCATCACATGTAATATATTTGACAATAAGAGGTGCAAGAATCCCATACCCATGGTAGTGATAATCTTTTGGTACCTTGGGATGACAACTCAAAATTCTCTTTGGTCTCTTTGAATTCTTCCCCGGTAGCTACTACATTTTCCCTAATAGGAAATTCAGCTCCCTCTCTTGGAAAATTGGATACCTTTGTAATTGCAACCTCAAAAGCATCTACACTTAGCCCTCAAATAGTGGTTTCATCATGCTCTTGTGTCTTTGCAAACTATTATGTCATAGCTTCATTACACTCTATCAACCTTAGAAAATAATTCAACCATCCTGCATTTGTGAAAATAGAAAAAACTAACCTATCTTCTAGTATTTTCTAATTGCAGAAGGCTCTTTACAAATAATATATCCTTCCATGATGGTAAATTACTCTTTTTTGTTCAAATTCTACAAATTTAGCTCACAATTATAACCTCACCAATTCTTCTTTTTTGCTATACTTGAATTCTTGAAATTCAATTGCCAACTGTCAACTACTTATACTCTGTCTATTATAATTTAAATTGGGCTTAGGTTATGGCTCAAAATTGGGATGATGACAAAAGTTTTATAGAAATAGGCAGAAAGGTATTTGGTGTTTTTGGTGGCAAAAATGAGAATGTAAACCTTGAAAAATGTAGTCTCCCCCAACTAAAGTCATTAAGTGAACTCACTTAATGTTATCGTACTAGGATGAAGGTTTAATTACATAGAATGGAAATAAGATAATAATTATGAAGCATGTAGAATTAAATGTGAATAAATTTAAAAACAATTACAAGCTATGTCAATTATGATAAATTAGAATGTGTACCGATCAACGTGAAGTGAACTGAACTCAGCTCGTGTGAAACTAATTAGGAGTGTCTACTGCATAATTATGATTTGAAATTTGTTTAATTATAATAGGTGATGGATGAAATGACAGGGTGGCATGTGGTAATCAAGGTTGTGGAATGCATGGTAGATGGATATGAAATAATTTCTTAGATGCATCCAAATCAAGGAATGTGTTATGGAATAAGATGAATGAAATGATATAATAGATATCTGGCTGTATGTATGGAGAAATTTAATGTATGTGGATATCATGCAATTAAGTTGGTAGAAAATTTTGAATTTGTTAATGGGCGGGTATTGTGGGCACCTTCTACAACAGGTCCCTTTCTAATTGTGTTGGCTTTTATTCATAAAGTTGCAAGTCCCTACTACATCATGGAGTGTAATTGAAAAGAATTGTTGATTCGATCACCTGTGCAATGTGCGCATATGTAGGTGCTAGAAAATTATACCTAGTCAACCCTAGTGGATGAGCTATGTAGCTCATCTAATGAAGCATGTGTAGAATTTATATCGTGTACTTTTGTATCCTTGTTGTCTTTCATGATTTTTTCATCAAGATTATTGTCATTGTCATGATCACTGGCCTAGATTCAATGTTTGTATCTGAAGCACTGTGTTGTCCATATTGTTACATTAGAGAAATGATAAAATCATCTTTTTGTGTTGGCTTCTTGTAAACTTTTAGTCTATAACCATTGACCAATACTGAGAACCTAATAACATATATAGTCTACAACTTGACTACTCCATTTGGGAAAACTTGCTCTATTTCATATGGTCCTAACCACCTTGTTTGTAGCTTTACCTTATAATATTTATACCTTGAGTTTTATAATAAAGCCTAGTCACCTAGAGTAAATTATTTTTTCTTTATATACTGATCATATCATTTTACTATCTTTTTTTGAATAATCTCTATGTGGTGCATGACCTCCATTCTAATCTCATCCAGTCCATTTAGATTGTTTAGTCTTTCTTTTTGTGTTTCTTTCAAATCCAAATCTAGTTCAATTATTTTCCTGTGTCTTGTATTCAAATTCAATGGGTAGAACTTTTTTTTTTACCATACACCAATTCATAGGGTGTAAAGCCTGTTGTTGTCTTCCATGTTGTCCTATAGGACCATACTGCCTCAAGTAACCTAGTTGCCCAATTTTTTTTGTGAATCTACACTATTTTGGTTAGGATGTTTTCAATCTCCCTATTTGTTACTTCCACCTACCCATTGGCTTGGGGGTGATAAGGTGTTGAATTCTTATGCCTTATTTCATACTTCTAAACCAATTTGGTAATCAACTTTGATGTGAACTGTGGACCTTGATCTGTCACAATTTCTCTTAGCACTCCATACCTTGTGAGTATGTCTTCATATAGGAATTTTGCTACATTACCATCTCTAGCAAATCAAAATGCTTTGATTTTAACCCATTTGGTTAGATAATTTGTGCAAACTAGGATATACTCCTTATTATTGGATGTTGGTGAGATTGGACCAATGAAATCTAGCCCCCATTTATCAAATGGAGCTAGTGTCAATTATGGTTGCAAAGGCATCTCATCTGTCTTAGTTGGCATGCCTATCCTCTAACATCTATCACAACTCCTTGTATATTTCATTGAATCCTTATGAAGAGTTGGTCAATAATAGCCAGTGATGAGAATCTTAAGTGTAGTCCTCTTTGCTACAAATTTTCCCCCACAAGGTTCATCATGGAAGGCTTTGAGTACGCCATAGACCTCATCCTCTCTTATGCATCTCATCATAATATTGTTTGAACCTGTATAGAACAACTAACCAACTACCCAAGATTATGTAAAACTTTTGTGCACAGGGGAGACATGAGGTGGTATATGCCTTGCTACTAGGTAATTTGTAATAACAGCAAACCAAGGTGTTTGCAATATTAGAGAAAATAGATATTCATCTAGAAAAGAATTATCAACAACACCTTCAGCTAATTGAGTGGGTAATCTAGACAGAAAATATGTCACCACATTTTCCTTACAAATTTTGTCCACTATGGTGATATCAAATTCTTGCAACAATAACAGCCATCTAACAATCCCCCACCAACCACAAGTTTACTCATCAAATACCTTATTGTAGTGTGATCAATGTTAATGAAGACTGGATACCCTATGATATAGTGCCTAAACTTGGTAATTGCATAAACAACTGCCAACATCTCTTTTTTTGTGACTGTGTAGTTGAATTCTACCCCTTGTAAATTCTTGCTAATGTAGTATATGGCATACTTTGTATTACCTTCCTTTTGTCCAAGTATTGCTCCTATTGCAAAGTCAAAATAATTTGTATGTATGTGGAATGGAAAAGTCCAATTCGGTACTCTCAACATAAGTGATTTTATTAGTGGTGTCTTAAGTGCTTGAAAAGAGTGTTGGCATTCTACGGTCCATTCAAATTCTATATCCTTTGTGAGTAGAACAAATAAGGGTGCTACAATTTTTCTAAAGTCTTGAATGAATCTTCTATAGTAGCTTGCATGTCCTAGAAAACTCTTGAGATCTCTTTGTTTTTTTGGCACAAGGAGTGTTGAGATTATTTCAATTTTATTGGGATCCACTTGAATCCCTTCACTTGATACAAAATGTCCTAGCACAATCCCTTGTGTCATCATCATGAAATATTTCTCATGATTTAGGGATATGTTGTGGTCTTGAAACCTCTTTAAAACTTTCTCTAGGTTCTTGAGTGCTTCATCATAGGTTTCTCTATAGGTTGTGAAATCATCTATTTAGATTTCTAATGAGCCCATTTATTAGCTAGTTTTATGTTATCTTTATACTGCTTATAAGGTATTCCCAAGAATATTATTCCTATAATATGTCATCTTTTATGTTTATTATGCAGACCTTGAACTTGGTTAAAGTATATGGAAATTCAATTATGATATGATGGTGTTGTATGATTTATTTGTGAATATGTATGAATTATGATTGATATATGTGTTTAATCATGGTAGTTAGTATTGTGTATGTTTTTTTGTGAACTAACCCCTTGCAGCCTGAGAAGACACTATAGCCTATAGCAACTACAAAATGCAACCTGCAACCAAAGGAGTTCATGGACAGTGAAATAGGGGATGTTTCTGAATACACTAGATGCAATAACTACAACATGGAGACACCTGATGAAGAAAATTGTGCATCATTGTAATAAACAATAAAGGAATTGAAGAAAGAGAACCCTATTATCATTGGGATTCTGGTGTAACTGATTCTATGTTTTACATTTCAGCTCTAGTATTGCAGAGTTCTAATCCTATTTCGATTCTTATTTCTTTTTAGTTGCAGTTAGGATAACTAAATTTTAATTATGCACTGATATCTAGGAGAGTTATAATTAATGGTTTCATTTTAGAGTTGTGTTCTGAATAAACTCCCTCATGCATGTATATAGATGATGGTTGAGTCTTTAGGATAGTTAATTGATTAATCTTTCAGTTGTGGATTTGGTTATCAAACACTTTTTAGTTTTCAGTTGTTATTACATAGACATGTTGATTGTTCAAACATGGTTTTTTTTAATACAATCTTTGAGCCAGATTTCATGTGATAATTTGGAATGTGTAATGAATGATCTTAATTTTATATGATTGAGCTGATTTGAAGATTTAGATTTGGTTTAGTTTAAATGAAGACAATCACCTAACCAAGGGCCACTCAAGGTATTTTCCTTAACTATATTTATAATTTCTTTATTTCTATTAAGTAGTTACTTCATAATTACACAATAAATTAAGATAGATTCTCATACCAAGTTACCAATAATTATTGTTCATGTTCATGATTGCATTCATTTAACTTATAGTACTTTGGAGTGTAGAATAGGTATAGCTATCAGTTTCTAGTTAGTATTAGCGTTTTACCTATTAACAGTAGTTCAATAACAGACTATGTTGTAGGTACCCGTAGCCAAAGCACCAACTTTTTTTTTCACTGTTATGCATTTTTATGATTTTCCAATAAGTGTAATACCTTCACTAGGATAATTTAGGTAAACTTAGGTCTTTGAAAGCACATATAGTGCCAGTACCATCACAAGCATACAAACCCTAGTCAATAATCTAATTCAAGTCTTTTCAATGTCAATTGGATTGTTTATCAAGGTTTTCCCTTGAATTGTGTGATCACCACCAAGTTTATTAGACATTAGAATGGAATCTACATTTTTGGCGTTGTTTTCGAGGATGGTGCTACTTTAAAAGCTTAGTTTCTTTTGTTTCAAGCTTTCATAGTTTAGAATTTATTTTCGGTATTAGGACTATTAGGTTTAATCTTATCAAATACTAGAACATTATACTAATATTGTGCAGGAGTCGTTGCTATACAAAGTTCTACCAATTGTATATGGAGGTAGAGAGACACATTGGGAAAGTTCCTCCCCTCAACAATCCAGCAAGCCAAAGAAGATATTGGTGACTACATTAATTAGAGTGAGGGTACTACAAAAAAAGAATCTCCCCTTTCACCAATATCTCCTACACCTACAGAGGGGACATATTGAACCATGGGTGATGCAACAGTGTATGATCCACTTGAACATGTGACCTTTGAATTTCCAATTACCAACCAATAGAGGGATATTGTGTTGAAGAATATCCCTCCTTCAGCATTACCAGTATTTTATGGTTTGGTGACTAAATATCCAGAAACATTTTTGTTTGAGTTTAATGTCCTATGCAGGAGCTATGACTACATCTCTGATTCTCATAAGATCAAGCTCTTTCCTGCCACTCTAAAAGATGTTGCCTTGAGATGGTTTATGGGATTAGGCAAGGATGTTATTCTAGATTGGGATACCATGAAAACACTGTTCTTGGAAAAATACCAAGACTATTATAGAGGACTTGATAGGAAAATAGATGACATTTTTAGAATGTCACAAAAGGAGGATGAGCCATTAGATGACTGTGGAGAGATTCCAATTCTCCTTGAAGAAAAACCCACAAAACAAGCTATCTGAAGAATCCCTCAAGTTAGTAAATTTGAGGGGAGTCAATGAGGACTATATGGATGCCCTCAATCTTATTGGGCAAGGGGATGTTTCTCAACTGCCATTTGAAGAAATATGCAGGGTCTATAGAAATTACTCCAAGACCTTCACTAAGAAGAAAATGGGAGAAAGGACATCTACCATTAGCAAATCATCTACTGGGGCTTCAATGATAGAGTTAAGTAATTTGTTGTCCAACATGAAGGAGGAAATTATCAGTCACCAAGCAACTCAATTGATACTCTCCATATAAAGAAGAAGAAAGAGGAGGTTGAAGCAATGCTCACTAAATACTACCCCAACTATAGACAAAGGAAAGAAAACTGCAAATGCAAGAGGGTGGCTAGTATTAAGGAAAATAAAACAAAGAAAACTAATTTTCAACCACTTGAAGGAGAGGATGGACAACTATTTTACATTTCTAAAAGGACATGGTAGCCAAGACAAGGTATACCACAAGATCCCCTAAATTTCAATTCATATTTTCCAATTAGAAATCATTTTTTTTTGCTTGGAATTCCCAACCCTAGGAAAATAACTGAAACCAATGGTAAAACCCTCAACAATGAAAAAACTCTTAGTAAAACTAGAACCAACAACAACCAAATGCATGGTCACAACAAAATTTTCAAGGTTCCAGTGATCCAGAGGATCTTCGCCAAAAATTGAAGTTTCTCATTTTTCTCCAAAAATGGCATCATCAGAAAGAGGCCAAAAATTTGACTCCAACGCAACTCGAACGAAGTCAAACAGAGCTACGGAACCCAAGATATGCTCGGTCAAACCTTGGTCAACTTAGGGCCCAGGTTAGAGAAAAAAAGGTCAAAATTTGACATCGTCAAAAGTGGTCAAATTTAGTGTCATCACGAAGAGCTCATTGAGAGCTTTCCGATAGTTTTCATTTCACACGAATCGGACTTCGTTTTCCCAAGTTACGAGCAGTCAAAGGTCGCAGTTGACTAGAATTGACCAAGTACATTGATGATGTCAGCATGACGGCATCATGCTGGCATGGACCAACCACGAGTTGACATGTGGCATCTGACAAGGATGGTGAGTCAGCAGGTATGGACTAATCATATTCTGACACGTGGCAACACAGTCAGTGGACACGTCATCACCCAGTCAGCAGACATGTCATCATGGAAGACTTTGACTAGCAAATGAAATTATGCCACGTGGCACATCATCTGGGTGCCATGTGGCACTTGCTCCATCTACTCCATCTGATAGTCGGTTGGAAACTAGTTATATTTGTTAATAAAATTTCTACTAGCTCGCATGGGGCTCGAAACTACAACCTCTTGCGCACGAATATCGGCTATCACCGTTGGGGCACGCATGGTGTGCCTACCAATATTAGAGCAGCAATTTGTTTTGTTACATGATAGGTGGGAATTGATTATTAAAATCCAACGGCCAGGTTAGAACCCCTGACCGTCGGCCTAACAAAGAACTTACCCACTGGTACGCCAACAAATGGTGTTTAATGGTATAGGGAGGCCAAATGGTTTTGAGAACTATTTGGAAGCAGGTTAACCCAAGTTTGAATATTTAAAACTAATAACCCCAAAATAATAAAACTTAAACCCCTTAAAATAAATAAGTTGAAGACAAGTAACCAAGGAGCTTAACTAATATTCTCAAAAAGGATATTTTAAAACTATTAAGAGGATATTAGGGAGGATTATCATAGATTTTTATATGTAAATGGGGGATTTCCAAATATTGTAAAATATTTTGGTTAAAGGAAAAATTGAGCAAATTTCTTGTATAAAATGGGGGTAGAATAGGAGCTAAGGGGCAAAGTGGTGATGGAGAGGAAAAATACTTGGTGAAATTGTGCTTGAATATCTGTGCTATCCAGGGACTGAACCTGCGCACTTTAAAGGAGAGCTTTTCAAAATTTCTTTGTACCAGGGAGAATGTATGCCAGATTTTGTAACCGTTATTCTGGAGAATTAATCAGATCGTTCCACTCATTTGAGAGGGGTTTGGAGACGTAGTCGTTCTTACGACAAACTCCGTTATTAATTTTGTTTGTGTTCTCTCTCTCTCTCTTTTCTCTCATTCTGAATTTCATCACTTTGTTATTTTAGTTTATTTAATCATATTTGTGTGTTAACTTCAATTATGTAATTTGGATTTCTTTCATTGTAATTGTTACACATTCAATGCAATTGTCGTAGATCCGTAAAATAGATCAAATTTGGTATCAGAGCTTTGTGTGACTAGTATTGCAAAATTGGATGCTAACACGTTCCAAGAAACATCAAGGTGAAGGCGAACTAGAAGAATACAATCCTGAGATTGACAAATGAAGGAATTTGCCAACAATGGATGAAAATCAAGCTGGAAAAAGTATTGAGCATGAGCTTGATGATAAATCTTTTCAGCAAGCCTTTCTTGACATGAAGGCTATGGTGGAATAGCTTTATGCAGAAAAGAAGAAGCGCGGAAAGGGAGGTTCTTCGAAGCGAGAAAATAAGGAAGATTGAAAGGACAAAGAAGAGAAAGCTCCAGAAGCTCCATCTCCTCCATCTTACCCTTCTTCTCCATCTTCCCTTTCTTCTTCTTCCTCTTCTACTATTGTTAATCCTTTCAAAAGCAAGTCTAAGCCTATTATTAAACTGGATGTAAATTTTGAATTTCCTAAGTATTGTGGTGAGTTAAATGCTGAAAAGTTAGATGATTGGATCCAATAGGTAGAAGTTTATTGTAGGATTCAAGGCCTAACAGAAGATGCTTCTATGATCCAGTTAGCCACTCTCTGGTTGGGAGGTACAGCTCTCACCTAGTGGGAGAGTAGGACTCAGGAGGAAATTGCTTTCCATGGTAAGGTTAATATGACTTGGATGGAATTTATTGCTACCCTTAAAAAATAGTTTTATCCTTTAGGTTATATGCAACAATTAACCATGAATTGGAAAACCTTTAGGCAAGGTAAGGGTCATTTTTTTGAAGATTACACCCATGAGTTTAGAAAATGGGCTATTGCTTTAAATGTTCCATTGTGTACTCAAGATACACTACTTAAGTACATAGGTGGTTTGCATTCTTACCTAAGACATAATATTCTAATGTTGAGTCCTATTAATCTGGACGAAGTGTCGGTCCAAGCTACTCATTTAGAGTCAAGGGGTAAGAACACTTTTAGTGATAATTTTTCAAAGAAACAATCTAAGTCTGAGGGGAAGTCTAAGGGTAAATAAAAAGACAAAGATAAAGGCAAAGGGAAGAAGACAACTATAGTTAAGAAAGAGGGTGATAAGCCTACATGCTCTCATTGCAAGAAAGAGGGGCATGATGATTTGAAGTGTTAGAAGTTGCATCCCAAGTTAAGGCCAAAAAGATACGGAGGAAATGAAGGCAAGCAAAAGACTATTGCAGTGATTCAGCAAGATCTTGGATTTGACTCTAGAGATAAAACTCAGATTGTTGTTGTTGGGGTCCAAGGTAAAGGGAAAGGTATAATTCTCTCTTATGATGCAAATGTTTCTAATGCAAATGCAAGTACAAGTAAAGTATCTACTCCTCCTAAAGTTGACAAACAACGGAATGAATTGTTTCATATTCGAGTTGTAACTAAGCACACTAAGATTGACACAATGTTTGATACGGGTTCTCAAGTCAACTTAATATCTGAAGAGGTGGTCAAGAAACTTAACTAGCTACAACGCCTCATCCAAATCCATATCTTCTTGGATGGGTTTGTAATGATTCTCGACTGCGGGTAACAAAATAGTGTAAATTGAAATTGCTATCACTACAAACTTTGTTGATGAGGTAGAAGTAGATTTTGTTCCTTTGGATATTTGTGGGCTTGTGTTAGGGAGTCCTTATCTATATGCCATAAAAGAAATATTTTATAGGGGGGAGAATAAGTATCATCTCTTTAAGGATGGGATAGAATACATTGTACGTGCACACAAAGTTAAGACTAATCTTGCACTAGTTAGTGCTGGTCAAATGAAAAGGTTGGTCATTTCTAGTAAGAAATTTATGTTAATGCTTGTAAAACCCAAAGAGGATGAAAAAGCTGAAGCATTTAAGGGGTGTGATCCAGAGCGTAAAACTGAGATGGTCAAAATAGTTTCTGCTTATGATGACTTGTTTTAGGAGCCAAAGGGGTTGCCACCTAAGAGAGAGATACAACATGAAATCCAGTTACAATAGGATGTGCCTATTCCAAACATCGGCATGTACCATTTATCAATTTTGCAGAATGAGGAAATCAAAAAGCAAGTTCAGGAGTTGGTGGAAAAAGGAGTCATCTGTCCTAGTACATCTCCTTGTGGTTCTCCAATTGTGTTGGTTCCAAAGAAAGATGGATCTTGGAGAATGTGCATCGACTATCGAGCCCTAAACAAGATAATGATAAAGAACAAGTATCCTCTTCCTCAAATTGATGATTTACTTGATCAATTAAAACATGCAATTTATTTCACTAAGTTAGACTTGCGTAGTGGATATCATTAGATAAGAATTGCAGAAGATGACATTTGGAAAACTGCATTTAAGACAAAGCAGGGACTATTTGAGTGGTTGGTCATGCCCTTCAAGCTTTTTAATGTACCAACTACATTTATGAGAGTCATGAATGATGTCTTTCGTCCTTTTATTGATGATTTTGTCATAGTCTATTTAGATGATATTCTTGTATTCAGTCAAACTTGGGAAGATCATGTAATTCATGTAAAGAAAGTTTTTGATGTATTGAGAAAAGAAAAACTCTTTGTAAATATGTCTAAATGTGAATTCGCTAAGACATCCTTAGTGTACTTAGGCTATGTCGTAGGTGGTGGTCAATTGAAAGTAGACCCTGTGAAGGTTGAAGTTATTGTAAAATGGCCTAAGCCAAGTACAATCACTGAAGTCGGAAGTTTCTTAGGTGTAGTCCAGTATTGGAGAAAGTTCATTGCAAACTTCTCCTACATTAGATCACCATTGCATGCATTGACCAGTACGAAGATAAATCTTTAGTGGGAAGGTCCACAGTAGAAGGCCTTCAACACTTTGAAGGAAAATTTGAGTACAGCACTAGTTTTGGCTTTACCAAATTTACACCAACCATTTGAGATCGAGACAGATGCAAAGTGGATTTTCCATGGGAGCAGTGCTAATGCAAGGAGGTAAACCAATCTGTTATCACTCTAAGACCTTTTCGGGTGCAGTAATTAACTATCCTGCTTATGATAAGGAATTTTATGCATTAGTTCAGACTGTTAAAAAATGGAAACACTACTTAATGGGGAAAGAAACTGTAATCCACACTGATCACTAGCCACTTTAGTATTTGCATTCACAATCCAAACTGCAACAAAGTAGGCACTTTAGGTGGATGATTTTTCTTCAACGGTTTCATTTGGTAATTAAGTACAAGAAAGGTGCCCATAACAAAGTAGCAGATATGTTGTATAGGCCTCATGTTATGAATGCTTTGATTATCCTTAAAGGTAGTTCCATGGTACATGAATTTTTTTAGGAATAGTATGCTAATGATGAAGACTTTAAGGAAATCTATTCAACTCTAATTGTAGGAAAACATGTAGAAGAGAAAGATTACTATGTGTAGGATAAACTGTTGTATCACTTGGGAAAGTTATGCATTCCAAAAGATGAACAAGCACAGGTAATCAGAGAAGCACACACCTCATTGATTGCAGGACACTTTGTGGTAAGCAAAACAATGACTCAATTGCAGAAATATTGTTACTAGCCTCGTATGCAAGAAACTGTATCTAAGTATATTAGAGGTTGTGTCATGTGCGCAACAAGTAAACCTAGTAACATAAAATTGGGGTTGTACACACCTCTACCTGTACCATCTCATCCAGGGGAAAGTGTTTCAATGGATTTTGTCGAGGGCTTACCTATGTCTAGGAAGGGACATGATTACTTGTTTGTAGTAGTTGATTAGTCCAGTAAAATGTGTATCTTAATGCCTTGTAAAAAATAGGTCACTGCTGAACTGACAACTCAAATGTACTTTCAATTTGTATGGGTTCATTTTGGGTTACCTACTTCTATTGTATTGAATTGAGATTCTCAATTCCCAGGGAAATTTTGGTCAGCTTTGTGGGGACTCATGGACACCAGACTGAAGAAGAGTACAGCCTTCCATCTATAGACTGACGAACAGATTGAGGTAGTAAACAAGACAGTTGTGCATCTACTCTGAGGTTACTGTAGTAAACATCCCAAGTTGTGGGATGAGAGTCTTCATTATGTGTAGCATGCTTACAACCATGCAACACACTCTTCTACAAAGAGGTCTCCTTTTGAGACTTGCTTCGATTATGCGACCAAAACTCTGATGGATTTTTCTTTTGGGAAGGACAATGTTGAAGATGGACACCATGATGTAGAGAAGGCTTTAAAGTTCATCCAAAAATTCCAAGCAATTCATTAGGCAGTGGAAGCACAGTTGGAGAAGATTCAAGCCAAATACAAGGCTCGACATGATAAGCATCACAGTGATCACCATTTTCAGGTTGGAGACAGAGTTTGGTTGCATATCAGCAAGGAAATAATGCAAGCAAAGGAAGGAAGCTCAAGACGATTCAGTATGGTCCCTTTGAGATCTTGGAAAAGATCGGAACCAACACCTTCTGTCTTAATCTTCCTCCATACATGCACATCTATTCAGTTGTCAATGTTGAGAATCTGAGGTTGTACGAGCCTCCGATGATACTAGATGAAGACACAGATATTCAGGTTCCATCAGTTGATGGTCTTTCATCGGAGTACATGTTAGAGTTGCCAAAGGATGTCATCCTAGACAGGAAAACCAAGACTTCACGAAGAGGAGTAGCATGAAGAGGAGTAGTTGAGTACCTCAGAGTGGGACTGAAGGGGATGAATCCAAGCAAGGAAAAATGGGTGGAGATTGGTAAAGTGAGGGAACTTTACCCTCACTTACTTTTCAAGTAACCAACTTTTAGAGGTCCAAAATCTCTCTAGTGGGGAGGACTGATCCAGAGGATCTTCGCCAAAAATTAAAGTTTCTCATTTTTCTCAAAAAATGGAATCATCATAAAGAGGCCAAAAAATTGACTCCAACGCAACTCAAACAGAGTCAAACGGAGCTACGAAACCCAAGATATGCTCGGTCAAACCTTGGTCAACTTAGGGCCTAGGTTAGAGAAAAAAAGGGTCAAAATTTGACATTGTCAAAAGTGGTCGAAGTTGGTGTCATTGTGAAGAGCTCGTTGAGAGATTTTCGATGGCATTTGTTTCGCGCGAATCAAACTCCATTTTCCCAAGTAACGAGCAGTCAAAGGTCGCAGTTGACTATAATTGACCAAGTACAGTGATGATGTCAGCATGATGTCATCATGTTGGAATGGACCAACCACGGGTTGACACGTGGCATTTGACAAGGATGGTGAGTTAGCAGGCACGAACCAATCGCATTATGACATGTGGCAATACAGTCAGCAAACACGTCATCACCCAATCAACAAACACGTTATCACCCAATCAGCAAACACGTCATCATGGAATACTTTGACCAGCAAATGAAATTGCAACACGTGGAACATCATCTGGGCACCACGTGGCACCTACTCCATCTACTCCCTCCAATGGTCAGTTGGAAATTGGTTATATTTGTTAATAAAATTTCTATCAGCCCGCATGGGGCTCGAAACTACAACCTCCTACATGCGAATATCAGCTATCGCCGTTGGGGCATGCATGGCGTGCCTACCAATATTAGAGAAATGGTTTTTTTTGTTACATGATAGGTGGGAATTGATTATTAAAATCCAGCGGCCAGGTTGGCACCCTTGACCACTGGCCTAACAAAAACCTTACCCACCGGTACGCCAGTGAATGGCGTTTAATGGTATAGGGAGGCTGGTTGGTTTTGAGAACTATTTGGAAGCCGATTAACCCAAATTTGAATATTTTAAACTAATAACCCCAAAATAATAAAACTTAAACCCCTTAAAATAAATAAGTCAAAGACAAGTAACCAAGGGGCTTATCTAATATTCTCAAAAATGATATTTTAAAACTATTAAGAGGATATTAGGGAGGATTATCATAGATTTTTATATGTAAATGGGAGATTTCCAAATATTGTAAAATATTTTGGTTAAAGGCCAAATTGAACAAATTTATTGTATAAAATGGGGGTAGAATAGGAGCTAAGGGGATAAGTGGTGATGGAGAAGAAAAATACTTGGTGAAATTGTGCGCGAATTTCGTGCTATCTAGGGATTGAACTTGCGCACTTTGAAGGAGAGCTTTTCAAAATTTCTTTGTACCAGGGAGAACCTATGCCAAATTTTGTAACCGTTATTCTGGAGAATTAATTGGATCGGTCCACTCATTTGAGAGGGGCCCAAAGACGTAGTCATTCTTATGATGAACTTCGTTATCAATTTTGTTTGCGTTCTCTCTCTCTCTTTTCTCTCATTCTGAATTCCATCACTTCGTTATTTCAGTTTATTTAATCATATTCGTGTGTTAACTTTGGTTATGTAATTTGGATTTCTTTCATTGTAATCGTTACACATTCAATGCAATTATCATAGATCCATAACATAGATCATCCAGTTATAATCCTCAATGGATAGCATACCAAAACTAGTGGCAGCTACAATGGAAAAAAGGCTAGTAGTGGAAACCAAAAAACATGAATTATCAATAGCCTTTGCTCCCTCAGCCACAACAACAATCCATTATGCCTAATCCATCCAATCCAACATATCATCCACCAAGAGCACCACAATTACCTAACCAACCTGCACCTAACCCCAATAAAAATCCTTTCCAATAGGCATCTACTAACTAGGCTATGCAATACGCCACCTATGGGGTAGAGGTGAGTGATGTCCACCTTAGGTTAGGAAAAACACTAGTTGATGCTTCATCCCTACAAATTACTGAAATGGAAGATGAGGAACCTACAACTGAAGCTCCAAACAATTCATCCTTGGCGCCTGAGTCAAATAAGGTAAACCAATATATCTCAACCAAAGCCTCCATTTCTTGAGCGCTTAGCTATACCAAGACATCAAAGTCAAGATAAAACAGACCTATTGGGTCAACTAAAGGATGTAAGTATCAAAATTTCTTTCATCCAAGCTATCAAGGATATACCAATTTATACCAAGATAGTAAGGGACCTATGTCTTTAAAAACCAGGAAGAAAGAGGAAGGATCCTTAGATAGTTCATGTCCTAGGAAGCCTTGTTGATATTATGTTAGGGAGCATAATTGTCCCTAAATACATAGACCCTAGTAGTCCAATAGTGGATGTTAAGATTAATGGGACCCTCATCAAGAATACCTTGATTGATCTAGGGGCAGAAATTAATTTCATGACTAAGGAAACAATGCAACTCCTTCAGTTAGGAAACCTTAGACCTACACCTACTATTTTACAGTTGGCTAATAGGTCAATAGTAAAGCCTAAGGGAATCATTGAGGATCTAGTTATAGCATTAGATTCCTAGAAATATCCAGTTGATTTCATAGTCTTGCATCCAAAGGTCAACCTTGTAGGATATCCACTCATTCTAGGTAGACCATGGTTAGCTACAATTGATGCATTCATAGGTTGTAGATTTGTAAATATGATCATATGTAATGTGACTGTAATCAAGAAATTGGTTCTCTATCCTCTAGCCCAACCTTATGTGGATCTTGAACAAACCATATGGCCCACCTTGGATGACCACTATTCCCTATAGACTTTAATGACAATAGAATGTAGCCCCTTGTTGGATGATTAGGATGACAATGATATGATTGTTCACATAATATAGAATGACTGTAGTAAGAACCTGCAGCAATAGGGCTACATTTCATGCTTACAAGATCCTTTGCAAAACATCATACCTACCAATTCATCTAAGGAAATATCATATATTTTCAATTCCTTACTACCACAACAGGGTATACCAAGTATTCTTAGACTCGACCTCTCATCCGTGCAAACATCATTCAAAACATTAGAAATCTTGTGAGGAAAATTTTTGAACATAAAAAATGTACTAACTAAAGAGCAGCAAAATTTCCTGAATATAGTGTTGGAGGCACATGCAACAACCTTTGCATGGGACTACCATGACATGAAGGGAATAAATCATGACTTGCGTATGCATGTGATCTATATAAATGATGGTTTTAGACCCATTAGACAACCTCAAAGATGAATGAACCCTACTTTGAGGGAAATAGTTAAAGCTGAACTTCAAAAACTATTTGATGCAGGATTCATTTATCCTATATCTGATAATGAATAGGTGTCCCCCTTAGTTATTATCCCTAATAATGGTGGAAAATATAGAGTATGTGTAGATTATAAGGAGCTAAACACAACCACTAGGAAATACCACTTCCCATTACCCTTCATTGATCAAGTGTTTGACTCTTTAGCAATGAAGAAGTATTTTTCATTCCTAGATGGTTTTAGTGGTTACAATCAGATAAAGATTTCTCCAGAGGATCAGGACAAAACAAAATTTGCATGCCCTTGAGGTACTTATGCCTATTCTATCCTACCCTTTGGGTAATGCAATGCCCCAACTACTTTCCAAAGGGCAGTGCTTAGAATCTTATTTGATTATTTTCATGACTCTATGGAGATATATATGGATGACTTCACCACATATGGGGAGACTTATGAAGAAGCCCTTGCCAATCTGGAAAATATTTTGAAAAGATTTAAGGAACATAACTTGTCCCTAAGTAATGAAATGTGTTTTATGATGATGACTCAGGGATTGTTCTAGGGCATTTCATAGCCAAGGAAGGAATTCAAGTTGACCCACATAAGATAGAGATCATTTCTACATTACCTATTCAACTCAGAGAGATGTTAGAAGCTTCCTACGCCATGCAGGCTATTATAGGAGTTTCATTAAGGACTTCAGTAATATTGTAGCACCATTGTTTGTTCTATTGACTAAAGATATCGAATTTGACTGGACATCAAAGTGTCAACATTCTTTTGAGGAACTTAAAGCAGCCTTAACTAGAGCACCTATTTTGAGGGGACCAAATTGAACGTTACCATTCCATATACACATTGATGCTTCATATTTTGCTATTGGAGCAATTTTGGGTCAGAAAGGAGGTAATAAAGAATATGCTATTTACTACATTAGCAAGAACTTACAAGGAGAAGAGCTAAACTACACTATCACAGGAAAGGAAATGCTAGCAGTAGTATATGTCATCAACAAATTCAGGCATTACATCACTGGATATGTAGTTTTTATCTACAAAGATCATACAGCTATAAGATACTTAATGAAAAAACCTGTGGTAGGGGGAAGGCTAGTTAGATGGCTACTCCTTCTACAAGAATTTTATATTACAATAGTGGAAAATCCTAGGAAGGCTAATGTAGTAGCATATTTTATGTCAAGGTTTCCAACACAATCAACATAAGGGGTAGTAGATTACTCATTTCTAGATGAGAATTTGTTTGCTCTTAATGTACATACACCCTGGTATGCTGACATTGAAAATTACTTAGTAACAGGGAAGATACCAACACACTTTTCTCCAATGGAAAAGAGACAACTAGTGCATAAGTTTTTTCCATATTCTTGGGTATCTAGTTATCTATTCTACAAAGGCCCAAATAATATCATGAGAAGGTGTATAAGAGAAGATGAAGTATTTGATATAATGAAGGCTTGTCATGATGAGCCATGTGGGGGTCCCTTTACAACCAAAAGGACAACATTCAAGATCCTCACAACAAGTTACTACAAGCCAAATTTACACAAGGATTCTTTAAAGTACACAAGAAGTTGTGGCAGATGCCAAAGAATGGGTAAGCCAACCAAGACTGATGAAATGCCTTTGCATCCATAATTGACACTAGCACCCTTTGACAAATGGGGTCTAGATTTTACTGGTCCAATTTCACCTACATCTAACAACAAGGAGTACATTCTATTTTGCACTGATTATCTAACAAAGTGAGTGGAAGTGAAGGCATTACAATTTGCTAGAGATGGTAATGTTGCTAAATTCTTGTATGAAGAGATTTTTACTAGGTATGGAGTACCAAGGGAAATAGTAACTAATCAAGGTCCACAATTTACTTCATATATCATTACAAAATTGGTTGAAGAATATGAAATAAGGCACAAAAATTCCACACCTTATCACCCTTAGGCCAATGGCCAAGTGGAGGTTACAAACAAGGAAATAGAGAAAATTCTGACCAAGACAATGCAGTTACACAGAAAATATTAGGCTGCTAGATTACCAAAGGCAGTATGGGAATACAAAACAACGTGGAAAAAAACTACTGGTTTCACCCATATGAACTAGTATATGGATAAACAACAACTTTTCCAATAGAGTTTGAGTATAAAATACTCAAAACAGTAGTGGAATTGGACATGGTCCTCATAGTAGCACAAAAGGAGAGATTACATAACTTAAATGGACTAGATGAAATCCGGATGGAAGCAATGCATCATACTGAGATAGTATAGAAACAGAGGAAAAAATGGCATGACCAATATATAAAGACAAAGAAATTCAATATAGGAGACTGGGCCTTATTGTATGATTCAAGATATAAATATTTTATGGGAAAGCTTCAATCTAGGTGGTTGGGACCCTATGAGATAAGCCATTTTTTTCCTAATGGGGAAATCAAGTTGGAGACCATAGACGTAGTAAGGTTTTTGTTGTTGGTTAATGGCCATAGGTTGAAACTTTATAAAAAAAAAAGGACAGAAAGATGATTTCATTCTTTCTCTCATTCAACAATATGGTATTATAAGTGATTCAAATACAAGTATAGAACCACATAATGATGAATCAACAATAGATGTACCAAGTTCTTCAAGTGACTCAATGGTTGAGCTACATAGCTCACCCGCTAAGGTCACACAAGTTTAATTTACTAATTCACCTCACATGCACACACAAGCATAGTTACAATGATACATATTTGCTTTGCAACATTCTCCATATTGCGGTAGGGACCTATAGCTTCATGTATTAAAGCTATTATATTTTAGTCAGGGACCTATTGCAATAGAAACCTATAGTGTTTTACATATGAGTTGTCAAACTTCAATTCAAGACTTATTGCTGAAGGAACCCATAGTGCTATCTGTCAGAAATTTCAAAATGTGGCGCCACATTAATTGTAGATCATAAATTTTCACTCCACTTTTCCATTACACATGCAACAAATAAACCTATCATTTCGATACATGCAACATGCTCATCTCAATTCACGATGCATATTTCAAATTTCAAGAATTTGGCCTATCACTTCAATTTACATCTTTCGTATATTTCACTTCATTTCAAACCATGAGCTAGCCTATCATTAATTCCACACTCCATCCATTCATTCATTGCAATTACCTCATGTCAATTCAGCGTCATGCATCAGATAATATTCAAATAAGTTTCACACGCATGGAAGTTAAGTTCATAATATCTACTAGGTACGCATACTACACAACTATAATTAACATGGATTTTCATTATGTTCAATATGTACTTGCATTAAATCTTGCATACTTTCTATTCATTACTTCTATTTCCATACTTTATAATTATTACCTTCGCCTATTTTTCCTAACTTGAAGTGAGGACATTTCAAGAATTTCAATTGGGGGGAAGGGTAATATATAAGCCAAAATTTTAGTTTCCGCCACCAAAAATCCAAAAAAAGCTAAATGCAGAACCAAGAAGCAAACGTACAAATGTTTTTTCCATACCCTATTTTTCACCTACAACCTTCTTCCTGTTGATTCTAGATGAAAATTTCCTAAATTTTAGTTAGTTCAAAGTTCTTCAAGCTTATAAAACTGAATAAAGAAAACAGAAAAGTGATTGAAGTTGTTGAAGGAAAGGTGCATGCAAGAGTAATATATAATTTGGGTTGAATTTTCAGAGTTATTGAAGATTTTTTGATAAGAGGTAGAATACATCACCATGGGAGGTGATATCATTAGAAGGGAGCCAATTGCACATAAACAAATATTGGAAGATGCATTAGTGTTTCCCATTTTTACAAGGGTGGGATGGATAGAATATTTTTTGAAGTTGACAAAATTTGATGATGATATAACCAAGAGGTCTACAGCTACATTGCAACATGATGGAGCCATTGTAAAAGGATTGTCAATAGATGCATCAGAAGGAGCAATTGCACAAGTATCTGGTTTACCGAAGATTGGAGCTGAATTTCCAACTTGAGCAAATGCAATGGTTGCAAGAGAAGAGTTCTATGAACGAGGAGAAAACTTGGATTCGTCATCCTGGGGTACTAAAATACTTTCACTTTTGTGGGTATGGGCTTCCTATGCCTCACATATCATCAGGTACCTCACATGTGTTAGATCAGATTCATGAAGTGATTATATCAGATCTAAGAGGAGAATTATAGTAGACTTGGTGCAGATTTAAGAGACATATTTGAGTGGAATTTTGTGGA
This sequence comes from Sequoia sempervirens, assembly GCA_007258455.2. Classification (NCBI taxonomy): domain Eukaryota; kingdom Viridiplantae; phylum Streptophyta; class Pinopsida; order Cupressales; family Cupressaceae; genus Sequoia; species Sequoia sempervirens. The sequence goes on along the minus strand of VDFB02264166.1, from coordinate 33,331 downwards.
GAGAAAATATTGTCCATCATCTGTTGAAGAAGCAACATTGAAGGTGGAACATTATTCTTTTAGTTATTGTCTTTGTTGATTTGGTGCTTGGCAAGTGGGGGGTTAGTACCTCTAGTAGGTTGGTGCCTACGAACTTTAGGAGTTGATGCTCCTTGTAGATTGGTGCCTACTAAATTGGAATTAGGGGTTGATGCTCCTTGTAGGTTGGTGCCTACTAAATCAAAATTAAGGGTTGGTGCTCCTTGTAGGTTGGTGCCTACTAAACTGTAAAATTAATGGTTCAAGTAGGTTGGTGCCTAAAATCTTTGTAATCTCATATACAACATACAATACAATTCTTGGTGTCAACTTGATCATATTGTTTCATATTGCATAGTTGATATTGTGTTAGAGTTTGAAGTTGATAAAGGTTAAGAGGGTAAAAGTTTTTTGATACACTGATCCACCCCCCCCTCTCAATATATATTTGTGCTCTTCAAAGTGGTGCAACAAGAAAATGGTAGAGAAAATCAATTTTCTTAATTATTTACAAAATTCTTACAAACTATCGATGTGCTCTTAGCAAGAAGAGTAAAGTGGGTTACTTTTGAAGGTGTAATGCATCACAATACATCAAATAGAAGGAATCACAAAACTTGTAGATTGATTTGGGAATTTGGAGCAACATTGATTATTCAAGGATAAAATAGTTGGTTGAGATTTAATTGCTTGAGGATAAAAAATTTTGGGGAGGGAGAACTTGTAATGTCTTTTTTGGTTCATTCCATACTTCTCAAATATTTCCAACATCTTTGGAGAGCACCGACTTTCCTAATACCTTGGGATGTGTAGATAAAAGTAATTAAATAAATAATTTAATTTGTCATAGGGAAACTTTATATTATTGTTGTCAAGCAGATTGCACCTGAATGCTTGAATGACTAAATTCAGCAATCTGTTGAAACATGGGAACTATCTTCAAGCTGTGGGTATTCCTATGGCGAAGATAGACCTCTAGATTCTAGGCTAGTTCCTATATGATGATCAATTAGGTACTTGAATGATTTGTTGAGAAAAGGGTAAGAAGGACTGAATTGAATGCATGAACTAAAACTAAAACTTCGGTGATGCACCTAATTGATATTTATGAGCAGATTGATTCACAACTGATTATTACATAATCTATTTTCACAACTCAAATTGGGTAATCTAATTACATAAGTGTTTCATCAGAAGGCCTGATAATCCATTCTTAATGAAGAAAAATGATATTTTCACAACCGAAAGGAGAGGATAACTTAACAGCACAACTTATGATCTATAACTAAAATTGCTTTTTTCGTGTACATGTATTCATGAACGTGATAGGAATTTAAAGGCTTTGAAATCAAACACATTAAATTTGCATCTTAAACATTCAATAAATACAAAACTCCAGAATTTGAGAAGGCTAATACTGAATAGCGATAATGAAAAGAAGGAAACTCTACAAAAAATGTTAACCTGTAAAGCTGTAAAACTATATTAAATCTAAAATGCTGAGTTACATGATAATTCACTTTGTAGAATGCAAAGGCTGAAAAACAAGAACTAGAGGAAAAAGATAAACTTTTTCCAATATATACAATGAGATGCAACTCCAAAGTGCATGAAAATAAAATTGAAAGTTAATTTCAGTGTAAAAATGATAACTCCAAGGAAAATCCTGAGCAGAAGAGAAAATCCTGATAAAAATAGCCCAAACTCATGCAAAAATGAGTGAACTCAGTTTCCAACTGGCTATCAACTCATAACTGAACTATAAAGCACCCAAACTGCACTGAAAATCCTTGAAAAAGTGGGCCCAAGCATGCACAAATCATCTTGTTTTGGTCAATCCGCCCATGGTAACTGAAATTCCACCCTTGCATGATCAATCTTCAGTTGAGGCTATAGTTACAACTCAACTTTACATAATATATTTTATTTGCATTTTAAAATGACTAATTTAATTAAATGACTTATAATTCATCATTTAATTAATGAATCTACATTGATTAATGCAAATAAAATTAAGAAATAAAACTAAATTAGAAAGCCTATTTCACCATCTCACGGCTTTTACACTTAGCATATATCTTAAAATATGCATTCACCATTGTTAAAAACACTAGCTGACCACATTTGGCACATGTAATATTCAACAATAATCGACCATCATTCATATTAGTCGACTTGACTTAAGAGTCAAAAAAACACACGGGCAAAGAGGACATGATGATTTTGTTAAAATCATGGTAAAAAATCAAAGTCATGTCACTTTGGGCGAGTAAATAACATTGAACCCTAAAAATCATTTCATTTTTACTTTGACTTTGATGAGAAGCTTCATGAAGAAGCTGGCCACCATGCTGCTGGGTAGGGTTTCTGAAAAATTGCTTGACCTGGAGCTCGACTTGCACATTCTTTGGATATTTTTTGAGGGATTTCAACAGAAAATGCATGGTAAATCTGATCCTTTCACAAAAATGGAAATTTCTTACTATTTTGAAGTATTACATTTGACTTTCAGCCGCAACCTTCTACTTTTACTGATGCATTTTATTTCCCATTCTCTATTGATATTCATTTACTAGCTCTGGCCGCCATGAGAGAAGAAAGGTTGTAAAAAATAGCTTGAATTTTATGGCTATCGACCTCCCTATGAGTTTTTTCTGCATTAAGGGACAAGGTAAGTATGAATTTAAGTTATTTCATGGCTTTTTTACTCCATTTCTGAGACAAATCTCGGCCTAAAAGTCGTGGCCATGTATACTTATGATGCTTTTCTCTTCTTTGCATGTCCCTTATGTTAATGGCTGAAATGAAAGAGGCTTTTGCAGCCGCCATAGAAGAGTTACCTAAAGCCTTTAATCCAAGAATACTTAATGTAATCTTCAATAGAAAATGATTGGTAAGTTCCCATCATTTGAGCTTTATATTTCCCTTTATCTTTTAAAGGAAACTCAAGTCAAGCTCAGCAAAAACAAAAAAAAAAAAAATTTCTCTTTGGTTTTTCTGTTTCTTAAGCTTCATGGGTATTTTTTCAAAACCCATGTTCTTCCATTGTATTTTTAGTTGCATATAATAAACCCAAGTGGTTATGGTTATTTCTGAATCTGAAAGAATCATCTTATAAGGCTGCGGCCAATCATGCAGTTTTTGTACCATGAAACTCTGACCATGCTTACTTTGTCCTCATATGGGTATTTGTGATGTATTTGTGATTCATTGCATTTCATATTTTTAGAGGAAACCCTCACATGGGTAAATTGCGATGACAATAAATCTGTTCTTTTCACTAAAACCCCATTTTTTGAGCAGAGACCATTGTATTTTTGTTGAAAACAGTGACAAATCTGCATTCTGAAAACTGGGTTTGATTACATCATAGTAGAATACAAATATTTTCAATTTAGCAGAGCTTTGAACACCATGATTTGTATCCCCACTTTACTGCTTTCTCACTTTGTCTCAAGCTTCCTACTGTCCTTCGTTTCTATAGTGAGATTTGTGTATCTGGATATTGATAAATCACCGTATGATGTGATTGTACCTTATCTTTTTGTATTCATCACTGTGATGTGAGATGATTCTAAATTTTCATAGTTCCTATGACTATTGTAAACCTTAGTAACTGTCTTTTAATTCTAAATCTCATAAAAACTAAGGTTGCTGATAATATTACTCTTTTGCAACAATTGTCAATGGCTTGACTGTTCATCAAAAGTAACTCATGCTCAATTATGTTATTCTGTAGGAAATTGGGGATAGTAAATGATAATGGAAGCCATACCCTTGATTCTTTTAATGATGTCTTGTAACAATTTTCATATACAGTCATAGACTGCTCTTCTGGTAACTATGTGACATTTCACTTGGTGATAACGCTCCATTCTCCATTTCTATTTCTTTAAGTCTCTTACGGACTATGTATGTACTTCAAAAGTTAAAATCATGATGACCTGATGTCTTGTTCACCCTTCAGCATAAAAGGGCTCAATGCCTCATTAAAAATGTAAATATGAATGAAAGGCAGATCTGAAACAAAAGATGACAAATATAATCAATGCTCTCTTAAAATGTTCCTTTGACTGTTACATTGAATTATGAGCAATAAGATATTTTGGTCAATCTGTTTTTATCATGTTGAATTAGACTGCTTTATGAATTCTTTTATATTACAGCAGTCTTGTTTGATGACAGTTCTAAATGATGACTGTTTTTTGATGCTTGATGACTCTCATGTACGAATATGAATGAGAGGTATCCTTATGATATGCCATGCTCAACCCTTGTGGGAGCCCGTTTTGCTCCACATATTTGATGAAAATGATCACGAACATAATGAACATGTTCCTGCACATTGAAACCAACAAGTTAGTAAAAATAATTGACGCTGGAAGCTTTCATTGAACTTCATTTTCCCTGATTTTCAGCCTTTGTAACTCAATCATCTGGTGAATGCTTGATTGAATTCATATTACATTCTTTTTGGTAGCATAGGCATGAAGTAGAATGTAATTTATCATTGCTTGGAGTAAAAATTTAACATCATTCTTTTTACAATCTTGCAGGTTCATGAAGCGTGGAATCAAGATTGTTGCAACTTGAAGATGCAACAACTGAAGACATCAAGAAAAAGCGGTTGATCATCACAGGCAATGATGAATTGCTTCTCTCCTTTGTGTTTATGTTATCTTCAGTAGTGTAGTAGTTCATCCTATTTTGTATTCATCATTTGAATAAGATAATCAAATTCAGTTACTCCCGCGGCTTGTGTGGGATTTCAGTTTTTACAAAATGAATAAAATGCATTATTATACAAATGTCCAATTTTTTGTTTCAAATACTTGCATAATAAGACTGTAATCAAAATGTAAACTAATTTTTATGATGAACAATGAATACTTAGTAGCAAAAATTTGAAATTTTTTGTACCTATCAATGATGAATTTAATTTAGCTCTACCTGTTTGAGCTTGTAGTGAAAAATAGGTATCAAATTGGCGACCTCTGCGGAGTGTTTGTCTGCTAAACACTATAGACTAGTTGCCTAGTATATCCATTGGGCATGGAGTCAATCTCTTCTCTTCAAACTTCTGAAAACCTTGTAACTCAGCTTCAAACCAAACAAACTGAAAGAAACTACTGCAACTATGTTTAAGACAGAGTTTGGAAACCAATGTGCAGTAACTACACCTTATTGAAAGCAAAACAATACTGGAATGAAAACGTGCCACAGGGAACTTATTGAAAGCATAACTGAAACTCTACCCTACCCTACACTAACCAACAGTGTTAGTGCTCAGACATGACCATTCATTGGTTGTGAGAAATAGCTACCCTTCCTTAATAACAAAGGATGCTTCAAATCCTTAAGATCAATCAAAATGAGATATGCAGCTAGTAAACATTTGATTAACTGCTGCAGAAAAGTCTGAAACATCTCAAAAGGAATGGCTTCCTCATTTGATTGATCGCCAAAGATTTTATTTTGAGGCATATAGCTAAGAGTAACCTGCTGCTCCGCAGTTGTAATCACATGGTTTGGTAGAATCATGTCTTGTTGTAATTCTGTAGACCCCTCTTTTGATAAATACCTGATTGGACACCCTTTTGAGAGCATAAAACTTGGCCTCTTATTGTTGTCTTCATGTTTATAAACTGTTGGCACTCCATCTTGTTGTTTAGACCGCTCCACTTCTATCTCAATTTCAATTGGGTCTGAAGGAGTCGGTTCACATGAACGAAATGAAGGAATGTTTGCTTCCTTGGCCTAAACAGGCTGATTGCATACTGTTGGCTCATATGGCATCAAATTGTCATCAATGTTAGAGCAAAAAATATCTATTATGCCTAAAAACATAATCTCATCTAATTCATGATCCTGAATTGGATTCAGATGAGTCTCATCACTCTGCTGCTCAAAGGTAGACACTGATGTTAGTAAACATGTGTCGTCTTCATTTTCATTAACAAATTCGGGTAATTGCTCAAACAAATTAGCTAAATCCTATGATTTAACCTTTATTTCCTTGTTTAAAACATGTTCAACTTGATGTTGATTGTCATCAAAGTTTAAAACAAAGGACTTAAGATCATTCCAAAATATGGCTTCTTCACAATCATCATTTGCATTACCCTCTGGAATTAGATGAGGAGCTTCCAACTTGTCACATTTCTTGACCTCAACCAACAACTCATCACATTGTTTGACATCTTCCTACTCAATAAAGGAAGGTAATTCATCAGATAAGAACATGAAATCATCGCCTTTCATAACTTTTTCAAGCTCCTCAACCTGCTGTCCTAATTGATCATGTTCATTCACCTCCTCCTGCAAGTCTGCTTTGCAAATGGTATTAGGACATGCATGTGTATGTTGGATCTCTTGAGATGATTGTTCATGAAGACTCATAGCTTGATTTGTTACATGTACTTGTCTTTGCAATAGAAGAGGATTTCTGAAACTTGGAATGGGAGCCTCTTGAACTAGGTTTGGCATTTTGAAGTCAGGATGCTTGGTCCAAGAAGGCCACCATGGCTATTCACTACCTTGATGATTTGGTTCAGGCTCTTGATATGATTGAAAATGAGGGTTCATGGGCTCTTGTAGGGACTGAGCTATTGAAGTAGAGGGAACTTGAGGAATCTCTTGAATTTCTTGAAGGAAAATAGGCTCTTCATGTGGTTGATCTTAAGGATTAACAAATTCAGGTTGTACCAGCATAGGCTCTTGTATTGGTAAAACATCTCTAAAACTTGGAACCTTGATTTTAAAAGGGTCAAGAGACTCACTTTGCTTGAAACTTGGAAACTTAAAATTACAAACCTCCTCTTGAACAGACTGATGTGGAATATAAGGAGCTACTTGGACCTCATGCCTCTGTGTTTGAGCAAGCAAAAGCTTCATTTTCTCCTCTTTTGCTGCTAACTCCATCTCGAGCTTTTCTTCAAACTATTTCCTCTGCGTCAATAATTCTTACTCATGAAGGTAGGCCTGATAGGCCATCTCTTCTTGTTGTTGATCGTACTCCTACTGCCTCCTAAACTCTTCTATCTACTTTGCGATGTCTGATAGTATGTCCTTCATGTTATTCTTCATATCATCAACCTCTTGGAGCTGATTTTGGACATATGAATATTGATCTGAAGGCTGAGCAGGGGTGGGTGGGAGGTAAGCATGTTGAGCATGTTGATAGGCTGTTGTTGCATGGTTGTTTGGGATAAAACCAACAGCATGATTGGCCTGATATGATGATTGGTTGATAGGATTTTCATAGTAAGGGGGTGGGTATACATGATATCCATGAAAATCTGTCATTTCTACTCATATAAATGCTGGAAATCAGAATATTGAGCTTGTAATTGAAACATACCAGCACTGAACTTGTTGAAACCGGTAAATGTGTTCGGAGTCGCCAGGTATAAATTTGTACCTCTAAAAGGAAAAATACGATGTTGTATATACCGGGACAACAACTTCAAACTCTTGAATTCTTTCTCTAAAGTGATCTTCAGAGTCCCACCAGGCGTGCCAAAAACTGTTATTATAGGGATTTGCACCCGCATGCAAGGCTAAAAAGCTTTGCAATCCCATGTAACATTGGATCAAACTTAGGTTGTGGGAGACCTATAATGAGATTGAACCTTCGAATTCTAGGTCGGCTTCCTATTTATTCTTTGATTTAAATCAATGAAATTGGTTGGGAAAAGGGAAGAAGGTACTGAAATGAATGCAAGAACTAATTTATGTATTGACTATGCACTTAAATGATGATATTGCATGCAACTTGTTTCACAATTACTCTTGAATAATCCTATTTGCACAACTGAATCTAAAAAGTTTAACCACATGAATAATTCATATGAAGGCTTGACTGTATTACCATCTTTGAAGGAAAAGAACGTTTTCACAACTAAAATAGTAAAATAAGTGAGATGCACAACATATAACCTATGGAACTAAAACTTGCTTGCATACAAGCACATGTGAATGAGATGGGAAAATAAAGGTTTCCTGAAATTAAAACACGATAGATTCCTTATCAAATCATTCACACAGCATGACACCTAAGATTTTGAAGGAAAACACTCTAGCGTACTGAAAGGTAAAAGGAAAGCTCTGCAAATTAATGAAACTTGTAAAGCTGTAAAACTGTATTAAATCTAAAATGTTGAGTTACATGATAATTCACTTTGCAGAATGCAAAGGTTGAAAAACAAGAACTAGAGGAAAAAGATAAACTTTTTCCAATATATACAATGAGATGCAACTCCAAAGTGCATGAAAATAAAACTGAAAGTTAATTTCAGTGTAAAAATGATAACTCCAAGGAAAATTCCGAGCAGAAGAGAAAACCTGATAAAAATAGCCCAAACTCATGCAAAAATGAGTGAACTCAGTTTCCAATTGGCTATCAACTCATAACTGAACTATAAAGCACCCAAACTGCACTGAAAATCCTCGAAAAGGTGGGCCCAAGCATGTGAAAATCATCTTGTTTTGGTCAATCCGCCCATGATAACTGAAATTCCACCCTTGCATGATCAATCTTCAGTTGAGGCTATAGTTACAACTCAACTTTACATAATGTATTTTATTTGCATTTTAAAATGACTAATTTAATTAAATGACTTATAATTCATCATTAAATTAATTAATCTGCATTGATTAATGCAAATAAAATTAAGAAATAAAACTAAATTAGAAAGCCTATTTCACCATTTCACGGCTTCTATACTTAGCATATATCTTAAAATATGCATTCACCATTGTTAAAAACACTAGACGACCACATTTTGGCACATGTAATATTCAACAATAATCGACCATCATTCATATTAGTCGACTTGACTTAAGAGTCAAAAAAACACATGGGCAAAGAGGACATGATGATTTTGTTAAAAACATGGTAAAAAATCAAAGTCATGTCACTTTGGGCGAGTAAATAACATTGAACCCTAATAATCATTTCATTTTTACTTTGACTTTGATGAGAAGCTTCATGAAGAAGCTGGCCGCCATGCTGCTGGGTAGGGTTTCTGAAAAATTGCTTTACTTGGAGCTTGACCTGCACATTCTTTGGATACTTTTTGAGGGATTTCAACAGAAAATGCATGGTAAATCTAATCCTTTCACAAAAATGGAAATTTCTTACTATTTTGAAGTATTACATTTGACTTTCAGCCACAACCTTCTACTTTTACTGATGCATTTTATTTCCCATTCTCTATTGATATTCATTTACTAGCTCTGGCCGCCATGAGAGAAGAAAGGTTGTAAAAAATAGCTTGAATTTTATGGCTATCAACCTCCCTGTGAGTTTTTTCTGCATTAAGGGACAAGGTAAGTATGAATTTAAGCTATTTCATGGCTCTTTTACTCCATTTCTGAGACAAATCTCGGCCTAAAAGCCACAGCCATGTATACTTCTAATGCTTTTCTCTTCTTTGTATGTCCCTTATGTTAATGGATGAAATGAAAGAGGCTTTTGCGGCCGCCATAGAAGAGTTACCTAAAGCCTTTAATCCAAAAATACTTAATGTAATCTTCAATAGAAAATGATTGGTAAGTTCCCATCATTTGAGCTTTATATTTCCCTTTATCTTTTGAAGGAAACTCAAGTCAAGCTCAGCAAAAACAAAAAAAATGTAATTTCTCTTTGGTTTTTCTATTTCTTAAGCTTCATGGGTATTTTTTCAAAACCCATGTTCTTCCATTGTATTTTTAGTTGCATATAATAAACCCAAGTGGTTATGGTTATTTCTGAATCTGAAAGAATCATCTTATAAGGTTGCAGCCAATCATGCAGTTTTTGTACCATGAAACTATGACCATGCTTACTTTGTCCTCATTTATTTGTGATTCATTGCATTTCGTATTTTTAGAGGAAACCCTCACATGGGTAAATTGCGATGACAATAAATCTATTTTTTTTACTAAAACCCCATTTTTTGAGCAGAGACCATTGTATTTTTGTTGAAAATAGTGACAAATCTGGATTTTGAAAACTGGGTTTGATTACATCATAGTAGAATACAAATATTTTCAATTTAGCAGAGCTTTGAACACCATGATTTGTATCCCCACTTTACTATTGTCTCACTTTGTCTCAAGCTTCCTGATGTCCTTTGTTTCTATAGTGAGATTTGTGTATCTGGATATTGATAAATCATCGTATGATGTGATTGTACCTTATCTTTTTGTATGCACCACTGTGATATGAGATGATTCTACATTTTCATAGTTCCTATGACTATTGTAAACCTTAGTAACTGTCTTTTAATTCTGAATCTCATAAAAACTAAGGCTGTTGATAATATTACTCTTTTGCAATAATTGTCAATGGCTTGACTGTTCATCAAAAGTAACTCATGCTCAATTATGTTATTCTGTAGGAAATTGGGGATAGTAAATGATAATGGAAGCCATACCCTTGATTCTTTTAATGATGTCTTGTAACAATTTTCATATACAGTCATATAGACTGCTCTTCTGGTAACTATGTGAAATTTCACTTGGTGATAACGCTCCATTCTCCATTTATGTTTCTTTAAGTCTCTTACGAACTATGTATGTACTTCAAAATTTAAAATCATGATGACCTAATGTCTTGTTCACCCTTCAGCATAAAAGGGCTCAATGCCTCATTAAAAATGTAAATATGAATGAAAGGAAAATCTGAAACAAAAGATGGCTAATATAATCAATGCTCTCTTAACATGTTCCTTTGACTGTTACATTGAATTATGAGAAATAAGATATTTTGCTCAATTTTTTTTCACCACGCTGAATTAGACTGCTTTATGAATTCTTTTATATTACAGCAGTCTTGTTTGATCGCAGTTATAAATGATGACTATTTTTTGATGCTTGATGACTCTCATGTATGAATATGAATGAGAGGCGTCCTTATGATATGTCAGGCTCAACCATTGTGGGAGCCCGTTTTTCTCCACATATTTGATGAAAATGATCATGAACATAATGAACTTGTTCTTGCACATTGAAACAAACAAGTTAGTAAAAATAATCGAAGCTGAAAGCTTCCATTGAACTGATTGTCAGCCTTTGTAACTCAATCATCTAGTGAATGCTTGATTGAATGTATATTACATTCATGTTGGTAGCGTAGGCATGAAGTAGAATGTAATTTATCATTGCTTGGAGTAAAACTTTAACATCATTCTTTTTACAATCTTGTAGGTTCATGGAGCGTGGAATCAAGATTGTTGTAGCTTGAAGACGCAACAACTGAAGACATCGAGCAAAAGCGGTTCATTATCACATGAAATGATGAATTTCTTCTCTCCTTTGTGTTTACGTTATCTTCAGTAGTGGAGTAGTTCATCCTATTTTGTATTCATCATTTGATTAAGATAATCAAATTCAGTTACTCCCGTGGCTTGTGCGGGATTTCAGTTTTTACAAAATGAATAAAAAGCATTATTATGAAAATGTCTAATTTTTTGTTTCAAATACTTGCATAATAAGATTGTAATCAAAATGTAAACTGATCTTTGTGATGAAAAATGAATACTTAGCGGAAAAAATTTGGAAATTTTTGTACCTATCAATGATGAATTTAATTCAGCTCTACTTGTTTGAGCTCGTAGTGAAAAACAGGTAACAATTATAAAGACAACTTATGTTTATTTATTTATTTTAAAGAAGAGTGGCTCACATCATAAAGTTCTTTTAAAACAAGGCCAAAAAGTGTTAGCACTAGGCATAGGATACAAGTGACTTACATGTTATTATTTAATAGTGACATTGAAAGGAATAATTAAAAATGATATTTAATTAATAGTTCTAAAAAAAATCAATTTATTGTATTAAGGGAAATTGTTTTTTGAAATAAAATTCAAAAAAGAAATGAAAAAGAAAAAAAGAGTTTTGTTAAAAGGTAGAAAAAAGCAAAAAAAGTGGTTTTAGAAAAAGTAATTAAAAAAAAAAAAACATTTATTTTCCTAAAATAGCTCTAAAAAGGTTTTAAAAGGAGGTTGAGTCTTGAGAATAAGGGTTAGTCTAAATATTGCATTTGCTATTTACTCTAAGTGAGAAAATGAGTTTTCATATTTTTTAAGGACAAAAACCCTCTTGGAATACTAGTTTTAGGGACAAAAATCCTCCTAGCTGAAAAGAGTGATTTCATTCATATGTCACCTATGCGTTGAAAATATTGGGTTTTGGGGATCAAAACCCTCAAAATCCAATGAAGAAATTTCATACAGAGATTGCCATGGTGTTGAAGGTGAAAAAATTCTAGCTTGTGTTGCAAGGTTAAGAACTATTTTTCTAGTTATGTTTACTAGAGATTTTTTATGTGTTTTGACATGTTTTTTGGCATGAAGGGATTTATGATGCAAATTTAAGACATTTTTGGGCTTGTGAAGTGAGTAAAGGAGGTTTCTTCTTGAAACCAAGAAAAAAGGTGAACTATCATAGTTTAATATTGATTGCTTTTCATGTGTTTGGGGTTATTTTATTATTTTCTTAAGCAATATAGATGTTCATGGTTGTTGGGGAGTTGGGGTTTGATGTTTGTAGTAATTATGTGGATTTTGGATATGTTATACCTACTATACCAACATTAATAAGTTTAATTTTTGACATGCAAGGTGAATGATGTCTCATTCTATTTGATGTCTATTGTGTTCATGGTGCTTTGGGTTCAATTTTGTGATTTTTATAGTAGGTTTTAGTTTAAATGCATGATGAGTATTGGTGTTGAACATACTCTTTGCAATATTTTAGAGTGTTATCAGTGTTGGTTAGACTTGCTATGCAATGTTTATCAACCACAAATGGATTTCATAGTGATCTACTTAAGTTTGGGATGAATTTATGTAACCTGCATCAATTATGTTTTAGTTTGGGGTGTGTTTCCTTCATTTTTGGGTTCTTGCATCAATATGCAGAGGATTTTGTAACATGTTATCGAAGTGCATCTAACCTTTTTGATAGTATGACATCAAATATAGAGTGATATCAAACCTACATCAACCTCTTGTATTTACTATTGAAGTATTCTTCATGTTGGTTACTTGAATATATTATTTATCAATGCTATGAAATGAGACTAAAAGAAAAAATCAACCTAAGTGAGCTTAAGAGTAAGTTGTGAATAGGTCCTAAAATCTAATAAGCTAGAGAAAGTACCAATATCAGACCAACACCTACCTTAAGTGAAACTTAGGGATGCACTAAACTAATGCATAAAAAAAATGAATGGGTCTCAATAATTAGGACTAATGATGTACCCATTGGTACATAAATAATATCTCACAACTAGATAAAAGGAGAAAACCTCATGAGAAAAGCTCCTCTCCAAAAAAATGTAAACATGTGAAAGGACTCAAGAACACCCCCCAAGGATAACTTCTTTCACAACAAGAATTGATAACAAATGAAAATAGCAAGGTGAGGACAAAGGTTTAGTGAATATTTCCATAACCTACTTCTTAGTAGGAAAATACTTTGAGAGATGGCAATCATGGAAAAGTTTTCAAATGAAATACATATGTATCTTGATGTGCTTATTCCTTTGATTTTTAACTATTTTGTGTGTAATATGAATGGAACTTTACTTATTATACCATAGAAGAGTAGGAGTATCAAGTGGTAGACCAAACTTAGTCATAATCAATTGAAGTCACAAAATTACTTGGCAAGCAAAACATACACCAAAATACTCACCCTTAGTGGATGATAATGCAATATAAATTTTCTTCTTGCAAGACCATACAACTAGACCAGAACCAAGGAAAAAAAAGACCCAAAAGTGGACTTTCATGAGTCAACATCACCTACCCAATATGAGTTGGTGAAACCTACTACCTAAAGCTTCTAGTGTTTATTGAATGTCGAAACATGTAGTGCCTCAAATATATCTTGAAATGCACTTGGCTACCTTCTAGTGACTCTCATGAGGATCATGGAAAAATTGGGAGGCGAGCCCAACAATAAAAGTAATATTAGGATGCAAGTGTCTCAAATATAAGAGACTACCCACCAACTATATATAAAATGACATCAACATTGAGTGCGGTGCAAGTGGTAGTCAAAGTGACACCTAAATAAAATGGTTTAGGAGATGGATTACAATCATCAATGCTAAAATGATGAAAATCAATGGCATAAATTTTTGATGTATGGAGATAACATCAATAGAATAAAGAAATTTCTAATTAATAAAGAAGTGCAAAAGCCTAATATTTTTCATGTCAAAGTGATTCATCAATGAGCATCATATATTTGAAAGCATGGAGGAGGTACTAGTAAAAATCAAATCATATACACACAAGACTGGTATCAAAATACCAACTTCATGTCTATGGATATAGATTGTGTGATAAGAGTGGAAACGTGTGAAACTAGATGCAAGTAGGAAACCATATAAATTTTCATACCAAGTCCAAGAGGCTTGTTTGGAATCATACAAAGAACATATTATCCTATAAACAAGAGAAGGGTCCTACATAAATCTTGGAGTCTACTCCATGTAAATCTCCTCATGAAGATCATCATGCAAGAATACAATCTTCACATCCATTTGGTAAAGAGGTCATCTCAAATATGTAGCAAAAGAAATGAGAAAGTGAACATAGTCCATATTGGGTATAGGGGAAAATGTATCAGAGTAGTCAATACCCTCAACTTATGAAAAACCCTTAGTAATAAGACATGACTTATACTACTCAATAGAAACATTTTATTACATACTTGATGCTACACCTAATTTCATCAAACCATATTTTTTCCTTTAGGAAGAGAAACCAAATCTCATGTGATTCTTCATCAAGGAAGAATACTCCTCAACCACAGCATCATCCCACTTTGGAATGTCAAAAGCATCTCTAAAACTTTATGGATCAGTAGATACAACATGACTCAAAATATTGGTGTTAGAAGTGTGGGAGTGAGTATGATGAAAATCATAGGATCACTACCTAAAGATCCAACCTTCCAAATAGTATTGCAGGCTCATTGAGGCAAAGCATGAGTAGTAGGAGGAAAAATAGTGGTATAGGAGGTGTTTGTATAAAACCACCATCTTAAGTATCCTCTAGAGAATATGTATCCTCATGAGATGAAAAAGATGAAGCAGGTAGTGAGGAAGAAGAATTGAATGTAGAATTTGATTGTGGGAAAGACTAATCAAAATAGACATCTATGTGAAATTAGATATCTCTTGTGATAGGACAAAACAATTGATAATCCTTCACATCCTCACAATATCCAACAAAGATGAAGGGTTGAATCTTCTTCTCCATTACCTTATGTTGACCATCTAGTATGAATGCCCAAGCCTCACTACTAAATACCCTGAAGAAGAAAATATTAGGCTTGATATCAAATCGAGCCTCATCTAGAGTGATATTTAGAACTACCTTGTGGGAAATGTGGTTATAAATATAGTTAGCACAATTGATGTCCTCAACCAAAAAAAGATGGGTCATAGACTAATATTGAAGCATACAATTGGCCATCTCCCTTAGTGATTTTTTATTTCATTCAACAATACAATTCTATTAAGGAGTATAAGGAATTGAATACTAATGATGGATTTCATGCTCAATGTAATAGTCCTAAAATTATTGGTTAACATATTCCCCCCATAGCCTACGTATAGTTTCCAATAGAAAAACTTGGTTGCTTCTCCACGAAAGCCTTGAAAATCTTGAAAGTGGTGAAGCAATCACTCCTGTACTTGATAAAGTACACCCATGTATGGCAAGAGTAATCCTCAATGAAAGTAAGAACATACTCGAATTTTGGAAAAGGAGTGGGAAAGAATATAAGGTCATTTTTTACCAACTCAAGTAAGGTAGAAGCATGGTGGGCCTTACCATTAGGAAAGGGTTCTTGATGATTTTTCCCAAGAACACAACCTTGACACACACCTTTTATGTGTGAAACCTTAGGAAGACCAAGTACCATCTTCTGGGTACGAAATTGTTGTATATACCTATAATTGACTTGGCCAAAGCATCCATACCAAAGTTTACTCAAGGAATTCACATGGGAAATATGTGATGAACCACTAGATGACTCAAAAGCATGGAACTTGCATAATTTGGACCTACGATCAACTCTTCCTAAATCAATAATTGTCTATAGATGATGGAGATCATGAATGAAAACATGTGGAAAAATATCAACTGTCTTACCCACCCAGTACAAAAAATATTTTAGATGAAGAGAAGATTAATAAAAATATTGGGAACAAGGAGAACATCCTTAATTTAACCATTAATCATCTATATAGTTCCTAACCCCAAAATTAGAATATGTGAAGAGTTACCCACTATAATCTAAGAAGTACTCCTATTAAAAAAGAGTCTCAAGTAGATTAGATGAATGATTTGTGTGATGTGAGGCTAATGAAGTAAGAAACCAACCCTCACTCACATACTCACAACAATCTGAAAATTCAACTTAGAAATGGTTTAAAACAACACAAAAATCTGCAAGAAGTATTCTTCTTTGTTCATTCAAAATTTCTTAGAAATTCAAGAATTACATAGCATAACTAAAACTAATGGTTGTGCAACCATATTGGCCAACAAAAATCATTACAAATCTGAAGTATAACTGATATAAAATAGAAAATATCAATACAAAATTTATCTCATTCAACTTGACTTCTATCACAAGCCTCCAACATCTTCACCCTGCAATCTTCATTGGAAATCACTACTACAATCAAACCATGAAATCATAAATCTTCTTGCTGCTATATCACACCTCCAAACCTGCAACAAAAATATCTTCTTGGTCTCTTTCAACCTTCTTTTAGCTGAATCTATCAAGCTCCCTTCACACAAACTTCACTAGCTCACTATCTCCCAAAACGTGGAGCTCACTAGCTCCCTAAAACATGGGCTTCTATGCAAATAGAAATTTGCTACAATGGAGTCTTCAAATCCTCTCTTCAATCTGTTAGCATCTCCTCAACTCACCTACAAAAACTCCCAAATCCATCTTCCCAAATGATAAGGCCTCATTATATAGAAGTTTTAGAATGAGAAAACCACCATGGTTTTCCAAAACCACAAGAAAAACACCTCCTTGGAAAATCTACACCCCATTTGGAGAAATAATCATAAAAATAATAAAATTAATCAATGATCATATGGCCTTCACATGGGCACCTAAACCATGGCCAATCAAATTTGGTTAATTATAGCATCTTCATTGATCTTTGGCAGCCCCAATGACTCCAAATATGAACATGCATCAACATGCAAAGCTTGTGGCATAAACATGCAAATACATGCACCCCAAGTGGTCCCCACCTTGAAATGGGATGCCCAAGAAGAATATTTTCCGATTTATGCCTTAGAAACATTTATCGTTGCATAGTTTCCACCAAAATTATAATCACAATTTGCCACAAAGGAAATTACATAGTTGTAAATTAATTTATTTATTTTGCACACACCTTATCCCTTATTGAAAATAAATAAAAAATTAAAGAGCAATATTTTTGGTGATGCAATATTACTAGTACCTCAAGATTCTCCTGCATTAGAGGCTCCATAGTAGACAATCCAGATATGTGCTTTAAAAGATAAATCTTATACAAAAAGTGCATGGCCTTTTCCCATGCCGCTAGAATAAAACTTAAAGGGTGAAATGGTGTGCTATTGCATGGATTTATCTAATGCTTCTATTCTTTTCCAACATATAGTAATTGCATATCCCATTTTTCCATAAAATATATAATGATCTCCTAATTTCTTCTTTTCCTTAGAGGAAGACTCACCAGACTTTGAAGATTTATCATTTTTAGGAGTAGATTAATGTTTTTGATTTAAATTATACTTTGTCTTGGGAGAACTCTCATAAATTGATATAAATTTTTTCTTAGGCTTCTATGTCTTCTTTCATTTCCCTTTGGATGATTGTGGGATCAATACATGAGTTTTGGAACTAGAAAATGGCTCTAATTGTGCCAACTTAGCCTGTTCCTATGTTGAGTGATCACAAAATACCTCAAAAGAAGGCATGGTAAATGTATCTCCCAATGCATCTATATTAGAATAGAAATTAGAAGAGAAAACTTGAAATGACCCTTAAAGCTTATGAAAGATAACAAATACATCATTTATCATCTTTATCCTTCTACAATACTGCAAAAGTGATATAAGTGACTTGAATTTCACTAGAAAGTCCTCAATAGAATGAAAGGAATTAAGTGCAAGATTAGTTAATTCTTCTTCAATTTGTAATTGCTATAACTCATTAATAGTACCAAATAACTCCTTGTATTTATCCTAGATCTACTTAGGATTTTACCAAGATTCAATGGGAAACTATAGGCTATCTAAAAAATGCAATGCAATTAAACCTATTGCCTCATCCATATTGGTCCTATATAGGAAACTATCTCATATTCTTGACTAAACTCAGGTAGATTTTGATCTAATGTGGACCACAATCCATTAGAATTGAGTAATTTGGTCATCTGAGGTTTCCAGGTGTGATAGTTGTGTGGCATTAGATGCTCAATACCACCATATTTGATTGATTTTTGTTTGTATAAAAAAGATTATTTTTCTAGAATTTTTTTTTTTATCCTTTGATATATTTTAGAAATAAGATTCACCACCTCACATAGAAAAATGAAATTGTTTTGCAAAAAATATTTATATTACAAAAAATAAATAGTTCACTTTAGATTGAATCTCTATGTACTTGGTGAATAATATAAAAAATATGATTTTATGATTATGTAGATCATAGAGGTAGCTTTCCAACACTACGAGAATAAAAAAAATGAGGATTTGAGAAAAAAACATGAGCATAGAAGCTCCAAAAGAAGATTCAACTTCAATAGATGACAAAATGCACCAACAATAAAATCTAAAAAAATACTAGCACACTAGAAAGTGCTCAAAACCATATTTCCAACGACTATTTATTTTAAAAAATATGACTATATTCCCAAGTTATGTCAAAAAGAAAAATAACTACTTTATGGCATGAAAGAAGAGTAGTGGTTGGTGGGTGGTGATTGGGTGGATAGTCAGTGAACACCATTAGACGAGGCAACGACCCAACGATGAGGTAGTGGTGACCAAATAGAATGTTAGTAGTGACTTGGTAAATAGCAAGAGGAAGGGTGGCAATTAGACTAAGTCATAGAATGGTGGAAACAAGTTGGTTAGTGGTAGTAAATGTTGGTTGAGGGGTGGTGGAGAGGATTAAACCATTAGTGGTTTTGGAAAAAATAGCTAATTGATAGTGACAAAGTCTTTTTCTAAACAAATTCTAGAAAGGATTTCATGATGTTAGAAAATATATATAACATCAAGAAACATCAAATAACTAATGACATTAGCCCTTACTTCATATGCTACTGAAAAAATAGTGGTCATTGAAAATTATATTAGGTCATTGAGATATTTTGTAGGCACATTATAAAATTGACATAGGGAGGTCTTGTTTTTGTGCAAGAGTATTAGGACCTTGTACAATTCCATATGATTGCAAGTATTTGTAGTTGTCTAGTAAGAAATTTATTGATTTTAAGATTTACAACCATGTTGGAGTAATGGTGAACCCATAGGTACACCAATATATCGATAAAAGCCAAAAATATTCCATAATTGATAATTGCAATGAAAAGTTGTATTATCTCAGAAAAAATAACTATAGAAATAAGACAATGAAAAGAAATAACCTCACTATATTATGTCAAGTGTTTAAGTCTTATGAAATAAGATAAAAAGAAAAAACAACCAGAGTAAGCTTTAGACTAAGAGGTGAATAGATTCTAAAGTCTAACTAGTTAGATAAAGTACCACATTCACCAACAACACTAATATGGATCAGTGCCTACTCTATTGGGCAACATAGTCATGAATAATAAAGAGGAAAGAGATATAATCAGACGAAATTTCAATAGAAGTATATTTTATTTACATGAAAATCAAAGATTATATCACATGTAATGGACATACTTAATAATCAATCTTAAAACTACAATAGCCCATATGCAACAAAATAAGGATCATTATAAAGAATTTGTAATACATTAAAAATAGTCACCTTCATCTAACCCTTATTACAATCACACTAACAAACATGGTGAGAGAAAATTCATAGTTGCGACTATACATTTTCTTAAATCATTACAAAATTCCACAAAGATATACTAGTACATGTAGATGTGCTTTTACAAACTCTTCCTACTCTTAAAAAGATGTAATCCTTCATTTGCAACTCATATTGGTAGTGTTTGATACCTTAAAATCAACTGCAAAATTTTTTAGACAAGAAAATTGGCTCAATGACCAACCCCTTTGATGTTGAATGAACTTGAAGTTGTATCTCTCATGTAGGAAAAAATTGTGATCAATGTTAAAGGGTGTGCAAATCTACATTAAACTTGGAAATATTTGAAGTGGTATACTATAGAGGATTCACATACTTATCGAGCATTATTTCTCCTTGAATTATGGCCTAAGATGTTTAGTTGCACATATAGGGCATGGAGAAATATTTATCTTTAATTTATAAATATCCTTTGCATTAATGGTGATTTGGCTTGTGACATGCTAGGGCATGGAGGATCTCGTGAAATACACTTGAGTGATGACTTAGAGATGGCATGAGGAACATGAGGGCTTGAAACCCTAATCATCACATTAATGGCCACATGGGCATCTTGATCTCTTTTCATCATCATGAGTGCATGTAAATCCATGTCTTAGAGATGAAAATTTGTTTTTGGGCTAAGAAAATAGATTAGGTAGTTGTAGGGTCTTATGGGGTCATTAATGGTGACACAAGTTGTCTAGAGAGGTAGATAGGAAGGAATAGTGCAAAGCACAAGAGTTTCAGAGTCTTAAGGGTCAGGGAAATCTCATGGCCCATACTACTGCTAGGAATTAGGGTTTAGGAGTAGGGTATGCTTTATACTTAAAGTAAATAGGTAAGGGAATATTTGCATTTGCAACTTTGAAAGGACATATGAAGGAAGTTAGCGGGAGTTGGGGATAATTTTTTTTGAGAAATTCATTCCTTTAGACATACAAATAGGGGCAAGTTCAAACCAACAATCTTGATAAGGTAATGTAGTGAAAAATATAATAGATTGAGGTTCGTGATACTTCATAGCTTGAACCATATTATAAGTATTCCCACACCATTGATTTCAAAAAGTGTATAGAATAAAAAGTCAGAAGTTAGGGATTAGGGATACCAAGGAAAATGGACTTGGGTAAAGAGATTGTTGAAACTTTGACATTGGTAAATAACTTAGTTCAAATGCTAGGGTTCCAACGAAAATCATGCTAGTAAGATAAAGTCCAAAATATTGACAAGGTAAGGGAAAAGACAATAATTTGGGTATACTTCGTACCTTGAATCATATTAGAAGTATTCCCACATCATTGATTTCAAAAGTGTATAAAATAAAAATTCAAAAGTGAGGGATTAGGGATACCCAGGAAAAGGACATGGGTAAAGGGATGGTTGAAACTTTAACACTGGTAAATAACTTAGTTCAAATGTTGGGGTTTAGATGGAAATCATGTTGAGAAGGAGAAGTTTGATATCTCAATAATAATAAAGCAAACAATGAAGTTGGGTAGAAATGCATACCAAGAAAGGAAGCTCTGAAAATATGACATAGGAATAGTCCTTAGAAAAGCAAACAACAAAAACTCCACACATAAAACCTGTTAGGATCCTAGCAACTTCTAACACACAATAGGCACATGAGGGTTGGCAAAGGCTAACAATTAGGCAAGATTGATAAATGGAGACCCATACAAATATTTCTTAGATTAGTTATATGTGATGTGCAAAATGAGGCCTAAGTGCACAAAAGTGTTGTGACTCAAACAAAAATTTGGCACTGTCAAATTGATTCATAACACATCAAATATCTATTTAAGATGTTTGCATTTTAGAAAAAAACATAAAAGTCTCTTATTTTGAATAGAAGTGTTGAATAGGCATGTGTTCTTTTACTGCATAACAAAAAGACAATAATTTTAAATTTTTATTTTTTTTGGTCATAGGGAGCTTCCCCTTCAAATTTGAAGAGAGGTTTATCCTCACATGTTATTTCATTTTGTGTTGCACTTAATGTGCAAATTAATACACTAAAAAGGACAATCATTATAATTTTAAAACAATTATAAAATTGTAAGTTCTAAAAATATAACTATAAAGTGTATTAGAGGATAAAAAATATATATCTCATTCCAAACCGGTCATTAAAAAGTATTATAATATTTACTGTTATAAATATTTTAAATACATCTATTTAAAAACACTCATATCTTAAATACATCTATCTAATAATCCTCAATTATTTTATTTATAAAAACTTATTTTATTTTACTTAAAAACTATTTTTAATTAATTTTTTTCATAAATAAATATTTCCTATTTAATTTATTTTAATAAAAAAACAAAAAAACATTCCACACACGCACAAGTCTAACAAAAGAATTTACATATATGGTCACAACATTATACTCTACTACCTAAAATATGAGCCTATCTACTCCCACCTCTCCACCTAATATATTGAAATAATTATGATTTTTAAAAAATATTTTAAAATTGAATTTCAACTTACAGGAAAACTAATGCTATTTAGGTTTATTAAACGTCACTACCTTCATTCTACGCAAGCTTGCAAAACGTTTTGAACAATTATCAGTAGGCTATGTGATAATTTCGGAGAATAGGGATTTTTACCCCTCTTTAATTTGAAGCAATAAATAATGAAATTGATAAAGACAAGTACAATTTTCACAGTGCAGCTTCTGTCAATAGTGACCGCCAAAACTGTTGATTCCTTCATCTTTTATAAGCTGTCGAATTATATTTCTGTTCTCCAGTACATCACTTTTTAGGTGTAAAGCTATTGATTCCTTCTCTTTTTTAACATGTGGTCACATTTCCATTGAAATATGGAAGTGTGAAGTACAAAGTTAAAACACAGTTAACAAAGCTTTCATACTTAAATTTGATTTCAAACATAAGTTTTACGTTTAAATTTCGCCTTCTGTTGCAGAGCATTTGCAGGTTTTTAAATACAGAAAGGAATATCTTAAATATTAGCTCAAATTGACGATTCTTGAATCTTTTCAAGATTTTAAACGGATTTGAGCTTCAAATTCTTTTAATTTGTAGGAAAAAGATGGACGCGGGACCGGAATTCCTTGACCGCGGGCATATGAAGACAATTTACGACAATGTGCACCATAACATTCACTTAGACTCTGTATGTCTGTAAATATGCCTTTTATTTTCTGTTTAATTATGTTTCTGCACTTTCTTTGCTCAAATAATGCAAAGTTTAGGATATGTTTTCATAAACAGATGAATTGTGACATGCTTAGGCAGTTTTGTATTGCTTTATGTGAAATTAATGCAGGAATATGGTCATAACCTTTGAAGAGAAAATGTTTTCTTAATTCTTGCTCCTCTTTACTTGTGTTTTCCGATTCTTTTCGAGGCAGTTGACGGAATGACGGAGAAACGTTTGATTTCCTTTTAGAAGAGCTTCTGGAAAAAACTGGGTTAAATTTTAAAAAACTGTGTATTAAAATGTGTGTTTAATTTCATTTTCTAGTTCAAAAGAAAATATTTAATGCAACTTTTAAAGATAGTTCTGTGCGAAGTGCCTACTCAGGGGCAGTTCAGTAAAGATAGTTTTTTGAGTAGCATTTAAGAAATTGACTTTGGATAATGTCCACTTGAAAGGAATTTGATTGAATCTGCTTTACGGATAATAGTGGTTCTTAACACCGAAAGATTATTTGAGGGGCTGTACAATGCATTTTCTTAAAAAAATTGTCCAAATTATGCAGATTTTGAGAACGTTTTGTCTTTTGGTTATCTTGTCTCACTTATGAAAATAATGTCACGCAGGTATTTTGCCATTAATCAATTTGCCAAATCAGCCTGTGCAAAGTGTTGTGCATTAGACTTCAATTAATTTCGAGTTATAGGTAGTGGAAACTTTGAAGCAGGGCTTAAATGGCATGGAAGAAAATCAAATTCAACTTTAAAAAGGACGCTCGCAGTTTCGAGCTTTATTTGTTAACAAGTGGCTTTCCAGGTGCAAATAACTTAAATGAATTTCCATCAACAAATAAACGAAAAACCTAATGAAAATTGCTTGAACTTTTGCCCTGCTTTTTCACAATCTGTTGAATGATACTGAGTTAGTTTTACAAAGTATCTGGGGATGGATTAGTCCCAAAATCTGTCCGTACTGCAATCAAGATGTTGAAACAATTGATCATCTGTTTTTAAATTGCTACTATCCCATTTTTATTAGGAGTGAGCTCGCCAAACTTTTCCAGTGCCATTCCCCATAAGGATATTCCCTTTCCCATATGCTGAACAAGTAGGCCAAGCTTAGGATTGACATGGAAATTGTGAAAATCATGTACAAAATGGTAGGGAACTCTGTCATATGGAATCTATAGAAGGAGCATAATGGCAAATATTTGAAAACATTTTTCCAAACCATGAGGTTCTCAGGAGAAGTGTAAGAGACCAGGTGTCTCTCAACCCCTGACTGAAGCTTGAATGAAGTTTGTTTGACGTTTTGAGGGTTTGTGATTTTTGTGATTTTTGCAATATATTGAAATGGTGCGATTTTGATAAAATGCTTCTAAAAATTTATAATAAATATGAGAATACAGCTACTGCAACAAATCAGCTTCTAGAGCGATGATAAATGATTGTATTATTTTGCTGAATGATTACAATGATGAATCTCAAACATGCAAGCAAAAAGGCAACATTATTTATTTAAAAACCTGGCTTATTTGCAGCTGCCTGAAAGAAGAGGAAATGGTACGGCTGACTTCAAATACAGACTTTTCCTGCTCAAAGATGGATGCAAAACCCTCTAAAGGTCTAGGCGCCACCACTGGAGAAGACAGAATGCAAAAAGGCAAGGTGACTTGCTTGATATGAAAAGTACGGCCTTGCAGCTATGTGGTACGGCCTCCAACCAGCAAGTACAAAATCCGTACGGCCTAGGATAATGTGCCAGATAAACAATATGGATAGCCACTGTGTCAGATTCTCTTCTGGAAGAAAATCGATCCAACTGCTGACTGAAACCCCAACTAAAATCCCATGAATATGCTCTGTTGTGACTTTTGAATAAAGCCATTTTGATGGATAAGCTTCAATTGATATTTCACAGCATCAGTATGTCTGATTCTGAAGAGTTGACGTTCTCCAAAACTTGATTGCAGAAACCCTTGTTTCTCCAACTCCAAATTGTTCTCAGAGAGAAAAGACAAAATTCGAATAATCATATCATAATGAGTTCTATTTTGTCTTGAGAAAATATATAATCTCTCTTAGAAGTTCGACCCCTTCAAAAAAGCAACTTAAATGCATTTAATAATAATAATTTCGCCCTTTTCTGACTTAGGCAAATTAATCAAATAATGGCTTTCACTTTAATGAGTAATAAATACTCATTTAAATAAATAATTCGCCCCCTTCATTATAAAGTCATTAAATACTTTATAATAAGCCATTTAATTAATTAATAACTTTAATATTTCACTTAAAGTGACTTTATAATATAAAGTCATAATAATAATCATTTAATTATTATTAAATGCTCCCTTATTCTCCGTTTGCTCAACAAACTGTCAAACTGGGTCGAAACTGAGATAGCCAACTGAGCGAGGTGCCCTGCCATAAATAGTAACCCTAATGGCCTGACTTACTATAAATAGTAAGTGCCTGAATAACACCCTGTAAGCATCTGCAAAGGCCCAAACCTGAATCAAACTATGGAGTAATGTCCCAAAACGCAGGATAACTGCCAAAAGGCCCCTCTATCCATAACTGTTAGCCTACGAGGGTCAAATGATAGGCTAATCCTTACGAACTCTGATGCTCACGAAAAATGGGGACATTACAAGAAGCATCCTTGGTCAGATTTAGTTGATTGCATTGATCTATTCAACTTTCGCTCGGCAAATGTGTTGGATCTGCAAAGAGTGAACAAATGAAATCTTCCATTTCACTATGAATTCCCAAGCTTCACTACACAGACTCAATATGATGCAGTCTAGGATCAGGAATTCAGTGAACGACAGCTAATCCTAGCGGCTACACACAATCACTTACAGCTACTAGACAAATCAGATATGCTTAGAACTTGCAGACTAGGAAAAGGTAAACCAGTCAGCAACAGCTGCCTGTCAGAAAGTGCATGAATGAAAACAGTCAAATTGTGACTGCTAACAATTAACATTGAGTGCTGCACCCAATTTGTAACTGTCAGCCGCTAGCCAGAATAGCCATGTCCATTATAATAGGAATTGCCACAATAAT
Organism: Sequoia sempervirens; assembly: GCA_007258455.2. NCBI lineage: Eukaryota > Viridiplantae > Streptophyta > Pinopsida > Cupressales > Cupressaceae > Sequoia > Sequoia sempervirens. Next base: position 6,979 of record VDFB02264166.1, on the reverse strand, counting down.
AGGCTCTATCATCTCATTTGAGGCTCATCCAGTTGTAAGGAAGGAATATTGCCAGTTATGTGAGCCCAGCCTGAAGAATAAAACACATCTGGAAATAAATCAAAGGCCACGTCCACACAAGACAAAACAAGGAAAGCACAGGGGATTCATTTTCAGATTGCGTGGGTTCCAGCCAAGAGCATTCCAAGAACAATAAACAACCAATTATATTCGAATCTACCAAGGAAATAATCTAAACAAGTAAATTGCCATCTCAGCCACATAATAATGTGGGTCCTATTGAATAACCATTATTTAATAATAAACTGGCAAAATAACATGCCACATGGGTATGTGAGGCCTAGTTTAGTGCATAGGCCATCTAAGCATGTGGGCCTCACCAATGAACTTTTAAAACCAAAGAAGCTTGAAACTAGAGACGAATGAGCAAAAGCAAAGACACGACAAGGACTAACCTAGAAACACACACCAAAATTAGAGCAAAAACCAAAATTGAAGTACAATTGTTTTTGGGTGATGTACGATAGCTTGTGAACCTAGATGCTATTGCATTAGACGCATTGGGTAAGAAGTTTTGTGAGCATGGATCCCAAATAAGAGTTGAGTGGTAGAACTGCCCTCTCAGAAAGCACACACTCTGCGACAAGCTCCATTACTAAATTAGGTCCTTTAGAAGATCTATTCCTTCGCCACTTCCAACACTAAGTTGGGACAGCTCTGATCTCCTTCCGCCAAACTTGTTCATCATATTTCACACCCCTTGTGGACTTCTATTTGCCATAGATCAACCTCCTCCTCTTAATGTTTCTTCTCCATGATCTTCATCCTCTTCTTGTGGGATTCAACTCACCGTTGTTTGTCCACCTCCACCAAAGGTCATCTTCATCACAACCAATTTTATAAATAATAATCACCTCCTGATTTTCTTGGCAAACACCACACATTAACGAATTGCAACTTCCTCTTCTTGTACCACCTTGGGGTACATATCTTCACTTTGTACATTTGACATCTCATCAAGGTACTTCGCTTCATGCTACTCCATTTTAATCAACATTTACATGTCCTTCAAAGAAAAAATCTCTGCATCACAACTCATCGTCATAGGATGAATTTCAGAGAATCCATTTTTCTCCTCTTCTCTACCATCCTTTTCCACAACAAAATTTTCATGTGAAGAATCAAACAAGCTAAATAACTTATCAATCTCTTTCATCTCTTCTTCAAGGAGGAGATTCTCTTCACCCACTTTCTAATCAAACACAACACCTTCACAAGCCACCATTTCAACCTCCAAATCAGCTACTACCTCTAAAGGAACTTCTGTAGCAACACTTTTGCCTTTAGGTTCAACAACTTGTATGGCTTGATCTTCTTCCATACCACCAATGCAACATTCTTCATTATTCCCCATCACATCTACTACAACTTCTCCATGTTGCATAGCCTCCACTCTTTCCAGTCTCAAATGAATGCCCTTTATCTTCTCAAGGGTTTTCTCCCCTTGGTATTGCTCCATAAATAGCTGCTTAACTAGTCTCTTCAAGACCATCCTCATCCTTTTTTTCAAAGATATCTTCACACACCCATACACACAACCCTTTGTAGTTATATGACTCACTCTTGCAACAAACCCACTAGAGCATTCAACACACATTCAACAACAAAGCCTTTTTTGGTACACTTGTGCCTCCTTCTCGTGGCCCTTAGTAGTCATAGGCTTCCACATGTTTACAACAAAAACCCACTTGATTCTTCTGAGACATCTATACTCATGCCTCTTTCTCATGGCCTTCTATAGTCATAGGCTTCTGCATACCTGCAACAAAAACCTATGTTCCCTGGGGATTTGTCCCCAAGGTTTTTTTAGGTGTACCCATCCTAGGGTGTAATGTCCCACCCCAGTTGGAACAAACCCTATGTGATTTTTCTTCAGTTTGACATATGTATCATTTTGTCAAACAGTTGCCATAATGTTGCCAGTCATTTGATCCATGAGTTTTTTTCAAATTATAAGACTTCATGCTTATTGGGAAATCAGTTTGATATACAAAGATTACATACATAAAGGAATACAACTAATTAAACCCCCAAATGATATTGCTGTTTACTACAGAAAATATTTCATTGCTGAAGCAAACTACATTACAAACAATACAATTTTCTCAGACCTGAAGTAAAGCCCATACACAGGTTGAACTTGCAGAAGAATATGATGCCCAGCTATGACTGAAAACTCAGACATCAACGTAGCAGTAGACTATTGCTCAGATTAGTGGCGCAGCTCCTGTGAAGATTTCTGAGCAGGTTTAAGGTTATGTGCAGCACAGTTAGTAATGATTCTCACGCCACATGGAGATCACGCCTTCCAGGAAACTCATGACCTCTCCAATAAATATGCTCCCCAAACAGCCAGCGCCTATCAAACCCTCTCCAGGCAACCCTCCCTGAAGGTACCACGACCTGTATGTAAGCAGCAATAATAATGTGAACACAAATATCAGATCACAAATATGGGCACCCAGGTATAACTATGTGAAATGTCAAATGCCCAAACCAAGTATGAACCAACACTTTCACTCCAACCTCCAACGTCCCCAAACAAATGCTCTGCCTTCTATGTTTCACGCCAAGTCTGATTTGCAGCAATTAAATCCTTCAACGAACCACCAGCTGTGTGAATGCCCTCCAGACTGAAAATGAGAATACTACGCCCAAATTGGGGTATGAAGCCACCATATACCTGCAACAATGGAAGTCTGCAATTCTCACGCCTAGGTTAGTGTATTTCAGTATTTTTAATCAGCAATGAGAGTGTCTCAAAGTCCTTCGACCAGCAAGGAAGGAACTAAAACAAAACGTCCAGCAAAGGGTAAACCCTTTAACTTCACACTGTGAATATATTCAATACACCTGCAATGTCTTGATAAATCTCCAAACCCTGGTTGGAAACTTCCTGCAATCGATTAAGCACAATGCACAACCCCTGAAATAGAGTTGTTTGCAAGTAGGCTTGGGAGATCTTTCACTCCTTACCATGTCGTTCCTCACGAGGGGTTTTGTCCTCGGTGAAGCTTGAGATTTTCAGACTCTCCAGTTTTCCTGCAAACCGTTATCAAAATTTCTTCCTCAACATGAACGTGCAAAATGAGCTCTCAATGTCCATTTATATTTTTCCCAAACTCCATGCCCAATTTGCATTTGAATTTCATTTCATTTAATTTACTTTTCCCGCCTTATAACTCCCTTATGAATTGGCACTTAACTTTATATTATAAAGTGCACTTTAAAAACATTTATAACCCACTTTTAATAAAGTCCTTTAATATATTATAATAACGTATAAAGTTAATTAATTTAAATTAACTTTATAATTAACGTTATTAAAATTAAATACATAGGACCATTGAATGATCAAGATGTCTCCAGGATATAAATACACTGTCATTCCCAAAATAGAAAGATTGCCAACCGACCACTCCAATCACCCTCTGTGACTTACTATAACTAGTAAGTATAGCCAAAGCGTCAAGGAAAGCTCCAGAAAATGTACAAAGAAACCTCTTGAAATGCTTGAGTCAGAAAGCACCAAATAAAACCAACTCAATGACTGAGCACCCAATAATACCCTCAGAAGGTTCCCCTAACCAACCTGTTAGCCTATGGGGACCAGTTGGTAGACTAACCACTACATTTGTCAACTACCTAGGAAAAGGGGACATTACATAGGGACATTCTGGGGATGCAAGGACAGCCCCAAGCCATCCCCGGTTTTTATTTTTTTACCCTAGTTTTTTTCAAAATAGAGATGGAAAGATAGGGGATTGGTAGGTGATGGCCGAGGACATATTAGACATTCCCCAACTATCTTGGAGATGATCATTGTCCCCACGATTGTGTAGTTGATTTAAAAAAAAGGTCCAAGATTAAAAAAATTGTTATTTTTATTTTTTGTGGGCCCGTACACCACAATTAACCCTAAATCAACAACAAAAAGCCTCTCTATTTCATTTTAACTTATTATACAAAAATTGCAGCCAAGAAATTCATTTTGAACAGAGTTTGAAGGTGCAACTGGAAAAATCAGCATTGGTGAGCAATGAGGAGTGAGGTAGCAAGAGAAGTGAAAGAGGTAAGTAATTCTTCCATTTGTTTTGTTTTTTTCTTTTTCTTTTTTTTTTCAAAATTCAAAGGAATAAACATATGATTTTTTTCTTTTCTATTTTTAGTTTTCACTTACATTATTGTTTCACAAAACAACACGAGTAGCAATAGTGATAGTAGTGAACATGAGATGGAAGAAATAAATCAAAATGTAAGAATTTCAAGTTCAGTTGGGGGTTCATTAGGGTGTGGAAGTGTTTCGGGTGAAGGGGAATAGCCACAAAATTGATTTGAATGCCCTTCAACTATTTTAAAACATTATACAAAGGGCTCTTTTAATTCCGAAAAACCTCTTCTCCAATTTGTGATAGAATAAAGGCAGAAAGAAAATTTTGGGGTTAGTAGAGTGTCGTTGTGTCACATTTGTAAATCAGATTTTAAAGGGAGCTACACAAGAGTATATTCTCATTTATTGGGCCTTACAAGACATTCTAGATATAAAGGAGGATGAGAAGGTAGAGATTCATAGATTGCATATGGAGGTGGAAGAAAGATCCAAGGGTTTGCTAGTGCCAACACAATCTACACAATTAACTATGTCTATTCCCTCTATGGTTGGTAGTGGTAGTGGTGATACTTTTACAAGAGTTAAAAAAAACTAGTGCTAGTGAAAAGGTAGGGACGGTTGTAGGTATGTTCAATATGCAAGCACAAGATGTGGCAAAGTCTTCCATTGCCAAAGTTTTCTATGCCCATTCCATCCCATTCCATGTAGCATGTTCTCCTTCAAACAAATGTTCAAATATGCACCTTTTGTTGGTCCTTCATTTGGAGAACATAAGCTATGCACTACCCTCCTTGATAAAGAATATTTGAAGGTGAGTTTGGTGATGGGGGACATGAGTAAGACTTGAATTAGGATGGGCTTCTTTGTTGTTGTGGATGGGTGGACCAATACTAGACATTGGCCGCTCATCAAAATCATAGTCACATGTTCAATTGGTTCTTAGAGATATTTAGTGTTTTGAGAAGCGTAAGGATGTGGACTTCCAATTTCATGTTTTAAAAGAGTCTGTAGAGGAGGTTGGGGCTTCAAATGTTGTATAGGTGGTCATCGATTAGGCATGTGTGTACAAATTAGCTAGCATGATGGTGGAGATTGCTTACAAGCACATCTTTTTGATGCCATGTTGTGTTCATGCATTGAACAATGCATTGAAAGACATAGGGAAGATAGATTGGGTGCAACAAGTGGTGGAAGAAGTTAGAGATATTTAGATCCTCATTAGCAACCACCATACCTCACTTGCTCTCTTTAGGAATTTGTAGAAGAATACATTCCTCAAACCTGTGGATACTAGGTATGCAAGTTATTTCATTTTGTTAGAGAGGATGCATGAGGTGTAGGAGGGTCTATAATTGATGATGGTTAATTCAGAGAGAAGTAGATGGCTTACTCCAAACATTATTGAAAGAAAAAGTATCAAACAAAAGATCCTTGACGATGATTGGTGGTCTACTATGAGTTAAGAAATTGCTAAATTTTAATAACTTGCTGATTTTATTAATAAATTGATTGCTGATTTATTATTAAATTTCTGATTCTAATTTTTTAACTTGTCTTTTTTGAAATTTTTGTTTTCAAATATGTTTGCTCCTTCATCTCATCTATTGTAGATTTCCTTAGATATGCCGATACAAAATCTCCTGGTCTTGGAGAGATTTATGAGACATTTGATAGCATGCTTGGGCAGATGAAGCAAACAATTTGTAATAGGGATCAGAATTTGGATTATATGAGTAACATATTAAGCTCATTGTGATGTGGTGGAGCACTATGAACTCCTCTCTTCATAGGGTAACTTTACTCTAAACCTCAAATGGTATGCACCAAAAGTTGGTATATTGCCTCCATGTGATGACAAAGAGGTGAAAGAAAGGTTAATGAAGGCCCTTTGAAAGATGTATTTAAGTGAGGAGTGGACTATACTTCGCACACAATGGCTTGCCTTTACTAATTTTTCATGGTCCAACATTCAAAAAACTAGAGGCGAAGATGGATAGATCTATATTATCTCAAATTGATTCTATTGGATGGTGGGCATGGCACGACAAGGATACACCAGAGTTGAGGATGCTCTTTATTTGCCTCTTTTCATAGGTTGTCAATTCTTTTGTTGTAGAGAGGAATTAGTCCACATACAATTTCATCCACTCTATCAAGAGGAATAGGCTTACCTCTAGATGAGTAGAGAAGTTGGTGGCCGTGCATAGTGCATTGCGACTTTAAGATCGTCAATTTTTAGAGTATCAATAGACTCCAACTTTATGGTGAAATATTGATCCGGAAGATGCCACCCATATCAATGAGGTAGACACAAGATGGATCGGTTAGAGTTCTATTGGATGAGGCAATCCCTCATAATGGCAATGGCTTAGAGTCCGACTCTAATTTTGATGCAATGTTAGAATATGCCAATTAGGGGCAGCCTCACACTTTCTGTCACTGTGTTTTTGTGACTCTCATTTTATCGTTCAAACTTGTAGCCTTTGGGAATTTTGTTGTATTTTTTAATTTTATATCATATGCACATTGACAATGAGTCATATAGAAGCAATTAAATTTTGAGTTTTGACATTTATTAGTTTGTTTGAGTCTCATGTGAACTCTCAATTCAACTCTAATGTTGTGTATGAAGGATTCTATAATGTATGTGATGAATGCCTTATCAATGGTATCATATGAATATTTGAAATTTCCCTATATTTTAAATTTTCTCTCTATTTTTTATATAGTCATCCTCTACTTGTCCTTTAAAATGGCCTCAAAAGAATTTGTCTCAAAAACATGTCCCCCTGTTGCTTTCCATCCTTG